>JBAMHZ010464933.1:0-20205 GCA_037177395.1 Alpinia galanga | reverse complement strand
TTAGAAGTTTCTAAAGTGCATTTGAGTCTATATATATCGAAAAATATCAGCTCAAAATCATTAATAGTAGTGATCAAAAGATTTCAAAATTTATAAGTTTAAAACAATTGACATATACACATAACTTATCGTAGGAATATCGACATAAATATCATAAATACATTTACAATACTACCCTCTTTTATTAAATATCAATTTTTCAAAAATCTAAATCCTTTAGATCCATCAATAGGTTTCAATCAAAATTCCTCAGAGAATTTTGATTAGACGCATTCCAGCTCCTTTGGATTTCTATAGTATTCCGAAGTCCAAATATGTCCTTTACTGTTTAAAAAAAAATCAACATCATAGTTTAACACATCAGCACTATCGTGATATTGATTTTTAAAAATCAATAGTACTGTAATACTAATTTTTAGAGATAAACATTATATTAATGTTAATTTTTAGAAATCAACATCACTGTAACGATAATGTAATTAAACTATAGTGCTAATTTTTAAAAAATCAACATTACATTAGTTGTTGTATGGATGCAAAGGAGAAAGAAATATTTAATTTTATTTAAGAGGAAAGAAAAAAAAAGATAAAATAGAAAAGAGATACATACATCTTTGCATCCTTTGATAAATTATCATGAATATAATCAAGTTTGAGTGAAACTAAATATAAATTCAAACCGCGATCATGATGAAGCTGGAGCGAAACTAAATGTAAATCCAAACTGATTGATGTTGATGTAGCTTAGTAGAGTAAAACTAAATGTAAATTCCAATCAAATTGATGTTGATAAATCAACAGATTCAGATGAAGCAAGTCAGAGATCCGAATCAGCTAATCAGAGGTGAAATGCTAATCAAACCCAAAACTGGCTCGATATGGTTCCTCTCTCAAGGCGCTGAAGCGCAGTTGACTGGATATTTTGAAGGTAAAGCACTATGCTATGCTGGTGTGAGCTACAAGAGTAACACCGAATCGGCGAAACTGTGAATACTAGATATACCCTAAAATTAAATATAAATTATTATTAATGTCAATTTCCCAAAAGGCTGCGCCTATTCCACGAGTTGCGAAGTAAGCAATATACATATATAAACTTGAACTCTAAAATAATCTGACAATATTTTTGCCTTATTTACCATATGCTATGTTCAACAACAGTTCCAATATAGTGAGTTGTCTCCAGTACAGAATACCGAATATTATTTACATTTTTCTTCTTTTTTTTTCCCCTTTGGAGATACTACCATCAAAAGCAAGGACCCACAACAGACACTACAGCAACTCAGGCTCCACCCCAAAAAATAAAGACCAACACGCACTGATGGATGTGTTGGCACCATTCCAAAACCAACAATGGCACTGTGAGTAGTGGATTGGCGGATACGAATCTTTTACCGTGCACAGAAAAAAAAACAAAAAAGCAGGAACGCTCGTAAAATGCCTTTAGACTGCACTAGTCGAGGAAATTGGCTTCCCTCGGCCCAGCGTGAATCCCCTGGTGCCATCTGGCATCCGAGGACCAGGAGGTTGCTTGTTAGCAACAAGTTGTTCGCGATCAGAATGGATAGGATGACTAGATGGCGGGGTGCCAACCAGATGGCCTCCCCCACGATTATTGTTGTGAAGTTGGCCGCGCCCTCGTCTGCCTCCACGGCCCCGCCCCCTTCCTCGTTTTAGTGCTCCATCTTTTTCATTGAAATTCTCATCATTCTGTCCAACATATTTAACTAGAGTTAGCAAAAGACCCTAGAATATCATATTTAAACAGCTACAAAATGACTGGTATCTAGTAAAATTGCTTCATGTTTATCAGAGAAGGTCAACTAAACTTTGCAAACAATATTGACCAAAACCAACAGAGAGTTCATAGAAACGTAGAAGTTGATTGTGCAAATGAATCAAACATGCTTACCTCATGATCATTCGACACTTCAGATGAGTGATAGCCATCACCAACCAGCCTTTCGTTTGATTGGTTTGACGTGGAGACATCCTCCTCTCCGTTAAAATCACCTTCCTGTCCTCTTCTTCCTCGAGCTGGCCCATGTTTTGTCTAGTTCGAAAAAAATAACAGTTAGGAACACTTGTACAAGAAAACCAATCCATGCATTGACCAAGCATAAACTCCAGTAGCACAAGTGAAAAAAAACTCATCCAGGTTGACAGCAAACTGCTTGAAAAATTAAGCAAACAGCCAATAACAAAGAAATACTATACCACCAGACTTCCTGAGTTAATAAATAAGAAAATTTATCAGAAAAAAGATAATTTTATTTACTTCCTTTTGGAACCTAGTAGAGAACCTTGTATGAGGACTTGTGGCCATGAGTTTGGATCGTGTGTATGGATGCAATACAACTCAGGAAAAGAAATGCTGAGATAGTTTTCAGCAGAAGTGTGTAGGATAGTAGTGCAAGATAAGCCTAAATGATCATAACAGGTCATAACTATATTGTCATAGATAACCTAAATTATCTTAACAGTTGCAATAACAATTTGCAAGACCCCTTTGAATCTCCACATCACCTAAAGCTAGCCCTTGATATGGAAGTGGAGAATGAAAGGAAATTTGCGGTTACAGTGAAAGCAATATGATTGATGGCAATGATTACCGAGAATTTAGCAAACAATTTAACCCTGAGTCCACTTCTCCAATTCTTCTCATCGTTGAGTTCAGCAACCTGCATGACAAAAAAAAATTGGCCACCTGATTATGGCTTTAAAAAAAAAAAAGCAAAATGTTTATTAGGCAGTTGGATTATCAAGCATACTGCTTTTTCAGCATCTTCAACAGACTCGTACTCCACAAATGCATGCAACTGCCGGAAAAAAAAAACAAATTGTACACATCAGAAGAAGATTACAGACAACATACATGAGCTGAATGAGAGAATTTTGCATGGGACTACAAGTCAAGAACAATATACTTCATGACAAACATATTGAAGTTTCCTTGAATAGGTTTGCTTTAATTATACACTTTCAACATGTCCCCAGAGTTCTAAGGTAGTCAAAATGCTCCCCATAGTTTCAAAACTCAAATCCTTTTTGCTCCTAAGCCATTAATAATGCTTTCGTATCATCATTCTTTGGGGGCCTCATAGTCAGAATGCTCTCCATAGTCAAAATAATCCTGGAAAGTATGTGGTCTCATTTCCTCAGAGTTGTAAACTATCATATCTTCAATCCGCTAAATCAATGGTATCAGTCATTGGCAGATTAAATAAAAAGACTTTTCAGTTAGGGCATCTATAACATAAATGTTTGTGTTTATTTATCAATGCAACCTAGCAATTGTATGACAAAAAGATGAAAATGCATACTCTGTTGCCAAAGAGCATTTCCAGTCTTGTTGGTTTATTATTTGCAGCAGCTGTTCCATTGGCAGATTGTGGATAACATGTACGTATTGTCTTCACACTAGATAACATATGTCAAGTTATTTAAATAGCATATTCATACAGTATTAAAAAATAACAAGATGAATTACCAGCCAACAGATGAGAATATCTTCATAAGATTCTGGTAACAATGGTCCTCAGGCAAGTTTTCAGCAACAACAATGCGAGACTAGGGGAATAAAAAAATAAAAGTGAAAAGAATAAGACCAAAGATCAAGCACAAAAATGCCCATAGAGACCAGATTAAATTCTCACCTGCAACATTTCCAAGTCTGATTCTGTAAAAGGCTGTCGACGCCTAACTCTCTTCCCATCATCACTTACAACCTGTCATTTGACTCAGATATAATGACTAAAGCCAATACGGAGAGACTTGATATGTCTTCAATAAAAACAGTGAGCATTAATTAGTTTATTAGATAAACTTACCAGTTTTGATGATGTTCGGAGTGCCATAGCAAGCTGTGAGTTGTTGTGAACCAAGGATTTGATCTTCTTAAATGCCGCTACAACTGATATTGGCACTACAAGAGAGTAAACAATCACATGATTAAGTAATCTCTATTCAGAATTTACTTCTCAATTCCTCAAATATAGATGTTTGAAAACAAAACTATTCAGAATATCCATGCTGGTTGCACAACCAGTCGAGTGGATAAGATCACAAGTTTCATTTTTCAAGCTAAATAGCTCAGCAGATTTAAATGTGTCAATGTTATGCTTAAATTAAACTTATACATAAATTAGTGTGATTTAATCATATTCAATTAATTTACTCGTATTTTTATAAGGTTAAAATTATTTAATGCCAGTTGCCTTTCTCTGTTCATAGACTTTATCCCGATTCCTCTCCTGCAACCCACAACACCAACCACCGACTTGTTGCTGCCCCTCCCTTTGATAATACTCCTCTCCTTCTTCCGTCTCCTCCCTTCTCTCCCTCAGTCTCTCCTATCCCTCTGTCTCTGCCCACTCCTATATTGATTTTGGTTTTGTGCCAATCGGCAGGCAAAGTGGCATATTCCACCCATCCTAACCGGCATGGCTCGACACTTCATACCATTGTGTACACTATACTATCAAAATGTTTCACTCATTTTTTTAATATAAAACAAAAACATGAAATATCTGGAAGCATTACAGATCTCTCCTGAGAAAACATCATTATTGCTCTTATCTAAAGGATGTGTTCCTTGCAAAGAAATTAACTTGTTCTACTGTAATTCATCCAGCATAAGGTCCAGTAAAACATACAGCAAGGCAGCTAAAATACAAAGAGAGTGGTCATCCCCTTACTGCCCTACCTACTAAAAAATAAAGATTATCCAAATACCTGGTCCTCTATGGTTTCAAACGCATATAAAGCAACTTAGGTAAATCAGTAGTATGGTTTTAACTCTCATTCAGCCAATCGACATCAGCAAAACGTATCATTCTGCCCATGGTCCAAAATTGAAACCAAGTCAATATGAGCAAAATTATCAATTTCACTTGTGCCACTTGATATCAACATCAAGCTTTACATGTCATAGTTTTGGTCCATACTGAATAACTTGAATTCTGATGATATCCAAAATGCATGAGTGAGCTACCGAGTATTCTTCCTCTTGCTATTCTTCTCCTTTCTATTAGTCTTCACCTCACAATCCTCCAGTCTCCGCCCAAAGTCACACCACCAATTGATCACTACATCCTCAACCACTCACTGATTAATGTCATGTAATTATTCCCTCTCACAAGCTAGATCTCACATAGATGAGGAAGAAGACAAACCAATGAGTCAATCAATAAAATCCTCACCTACTTCATTTACATATATCAAAATTAGTTTGCTCATAATTTAATGGAATTTAATTAAAAATGACAATTAAAACTAGCGAATGAGATTGCAATCAATCAAAAAGCCCAAAAATCATCCCTAATCAATAAAATCTCTAATTTCACTCATGGAGCTCATCTTAAACCCTGTAGAACTGAATACAAGTCATTAATCTAATTCAGATTCTTTAAACCCAACTAAATATATTTTGGCTTGATTCAAGACTTTAACATAACAATGATTATAAACTATATGAATCTAATAATCTAAATAAGAACAGCATAGGAAAATGGTAAAACTTTTCAAGTTTTTACTAATATTAACTCAATTGACTATGATTTTTTTATTTTTTTTACTTTTGCAGATAAATTGGCTAAGTATAAAAAGATTAGAGAGGTGAAGTCAGAATAAAACTACAGTGAGGCATCTAACATAGACTTTTATTGTCCGTCAATACATATTGAAAATTTGATACCAATATCATACCATCTTGATCAGACAGTTAAATGAAAGTTTGGACCTTTTCCGATATTGTATATTTTAAGTGCAGCGTAGTGATTATTTATTTTATGATAATTAATCAATGAACAAAAATATGTTACTGAAACTAAGGTATCAAGCTCAGTTGACCAACACAACAATTGAGTTGGGTTCTACCCAGTAGTTTTTGGTCATCCTTAAAAACAAGAAAAAAATAATCCAAAAGCAAGGCATTCCTTGCAAAAAGAAGCCACAAAGTTTATTTCATCTCAATAAAAGCCAATAAGAAATAGAACAAAATAAATGTTCAAAGATTTATTTACCAAATCCATCAGGATCTTTACTGATAAACCTCATCAAATGTTCAGTTGTAGCAAGGTTTGCATCACTGAAATAATACTCAACCTGTCCATGACAAAAATATTCATTTCAAGAAGAGACAGATCAACATCACAAATCATTATGCGATGGAATGCGTACAACTAATAAAAAGAAAGCATTTTTGACACAATAAAATGGAGGTTCAAAAAACTTGATGTAGAGTACATGGATAGTCTTAGTTCAACAAAGATTAAGGACATAGATGATGATAAACTTAGTGGAAGCCCAACAGATTAGTAGTTTGGAAGGATGAAAAAGGATGGATTATGGTGCAGAATGAACAAAAAACATGATGACCACAATACATCAGAAGGGAAACTTCAGCTTCTTAGATGATAAAGAGATTTATGCACAGTAATAGAATGTTAGATTCAAATTGGAGATTTAACAAATAAGATGGCCATCTTAGCTAAAATCAACTTTTTATTATATGGTAATGACAAGGTACTAACATGTAAACAAAACATAATATTGTATATTTATATGTTCTACAGTCAACCATTTTGAGCATTTGTTAAACCCTACTGAAAGCCACTTTTCCCAAATCCCATTATTATTTTTAAAAAGCTATCTTATTAAGGGGAGCAAAATAAGAAACAAACACATAAAGAAAAGAAAATAGTAGCTAGTTTGAAAAGGAAAAGAAGGAAACAACACAGTAGTGATCTGAAATCAAATAGCTAGATAAGAAATAGAATACTCTGTACATGATAATAGGAACACTTTACAGTTCAAAATTTCGAAATACATGTAAACATTAAGATTGTAAATCAAGGGGCATAAAAATATTGAAATTGTGACTGTGGTTAGAGTTGAGCAAGCAGACAAGAAAGTTTGTTTTCCATTGTTTGGCTTAGAATCACGGCATGGAAGGATAGGTGCATAGTTTCTTCCACTTCATGCAAAACTGTAGAAAAGTTGCTAGAATGGAAAGAACTAATCTTATCTCCTTCACCCAAAATGATCAAAAGGAAGTGTATTTTTCACCCGTTTCATCTAAAATTGGAGAAAAGTTGCCGAACAGAGACAACTACGTAGCCACATATTGTCTTCTTTCCGATCTTAGCATTCTGCTTGTATAAGGAGCTGAGCACTAAGGAGAGCAAATAAGACAAATACAGACAGAAAAGAAAAAGGTAGCCAGTCTAAAAAAGGAAACGAGGCAAATAAGATGATAATGATCTGAAATCAAATAAATGAATAAGAAAGAAAATATTGTAAGGTATTACAAACCCCAGGAGGGATATGTTTAACAGTTAAAAAAGTTAGAAATTTCTGTTTATATTAAAATTCTAAAACAAAGGAGATAGAAACACTCAAATTGTGACTGTGACAACCTGTTAGGTTAGACTGTAACAACTGAGAAAGAAGATCAGAGAAAGTTTGTTTTCTATTGTTTGATCAAAATCATGATATAGGAAGGGTATAGTTTCTTCCATGTCATCCAAAACTGGAGAAGTGGCTCTAATGGACAAACAACCTTTTTTCCTTCATTCTTCCAATAGTGGATATAATGGCAATGCAAGGTACATATTTCTAGATCCTATCTCTTTGCTCCACTTGTATTTGATAGAAACAAGAAATAAAGGGTTCACACTGTTCTATTAATATTTCTTACTTCTGTTTTCTTTACATTGGTTTCCTTCCTTTCCTATTTTTCTCACCTCTTCTACCCTTGCTTGTTTCTAATCATCATATATTATGGTCCACTTTGGATGGAAGATGAAGAGGAGGACAAAAACAAATATACATAAATGATGTTCTAACACCCTCCAACACACACAATTTTTTCATCCAAGTAAATGACCCCTAAGGGTCTATTTCCTAGGAGAACTGGTGTGGAAAGAAAATAGGGATGATAAAAAACTTAGTTATTTACTGCTAAAAAAATAAATTATTTTTCTATCATCTATAGTTTATCTACTCCATTTTCTCCAAATAAACCAGTCCTATGTAAATGCCTAAATTTCATACGAGAGCTAAATAATCGGAATGTCTAGTACAGTGGTGTTATCAAACCAGTAATATTTGACTAGATGTTGTGTTATCAAACAACACGTGCCATAGTATTAGTAACAATCGAGCAGTTCCAAAGGTTTGTCTCCTAAATTTACTGACAAAACCAATGAAACACCGTGTATGTTTCGAGAAATTTCAATTATAGTATATCATACACTAACCCAATATCGATAAGGGAATCAAACATAGGAACTCATGAAATGCTTGAGGCAGAGTCAAACGGACCTGCTTCGTGATCTTTTGGATAACTTCCTCCGGAATTCCGTCCCTCTCCTGAGTGGTTCGTTCAGCATCAGCGCCGGTATGCCCACCCTCATGATCCTTAAATCCGCCTGGTTGCGCGGCCCCGTAGTACTCGAACGAACTCGAGCTGGAAGTAAAGTAAGTCGGGCTTGGAGGCGCCTGATGGAATACGTGCATCGCGGGGTGGGCCACAGGAGTATGTCCATGGCGAATCGGCAGTGAGGAAGGAGCGGGGAGCTGCGTGGAGCGGGGGACGAACTCTGCTGCCTGGGCGTTGAGGCGGCTGGAGGAGAGGGACCGTGAGAGGGACGAATCTCCGGACTCCGTCGTAGATCGATCGTCGCCGCCACCGGGGACGGAGGAGATGGCGCGGGCCTCGGTGGTTCCTAGGGTTTGCTCCAGGATTTCTTCGGCCATCGATCTAGTGACAAACTCCAAGTCAACTTGGGCTCCCATGACTCCCTTCTTATTTATACCGCTGCTTTGAACCGTCTCAAAGTGACTGACACCCACCCTTCTTCGTTAAGGGCTTCCCATTTGGATTTTCTGCCTGTCATACCCACGTGGCAGTTCTCTATTGGATCGGGAGCGCATTCGAACTGGGAACAGAAAAAAAGTTATCGGCTCTAATCAGAGATAATCCGCACGTGATGAGGTAATTTTGGACTTATGTAATAATTAATAATAAAGTTATATTTTTTTTTATATTTTTCATCTATTTTTCTCATTTTCAACTGGGACGCATCCAACAAATCGGAAGCGTTTTAAAATAAATATAGTTATAAAAATGTTATTAGTGAACATATGTGCTCATATAGTGGATGTTCTATATATAGCTATTAAAACCCTTCAAATTGAAAGGGCTAAAAGCAATTTCAATTATCATAAATTTAAAAATGATGATCGAAACATTAATTCCTTTTGTTCTTGGAGAGTGGATTTGAGCATTCCAAAAAATCATGACAGATCGAGGATGTTAATCTAAAAACTGGTTATTTCGATCTTAACAAATGGTATCAAAATGCATGTTTTCAAATAAAAAAAGATTAATGCTAATAGCATAGTGTGTAGGATTTAGTTATATTATAATGCTAATATAATGAGATTTAATTATGCTTTAATGATTCAAAATTACCACCAGTGTTTGATCGTCTATTTAATATATTGCATAACATTGAAGGAGCATAAAATGAGTTACCAGTGACCATTGCAAGTAATTTGTTAAGTAGTGACAAAACGAGAAGTAATTTGTTAAGTAGATAAAATTTCCTAGTGAATATAGACTTCTTAGAAGAATAAAATGAAATGTGTCGAACTAATTTTGCAAATGAAAGCCTGTTTTCTTCAAGAAGAAAAAAAATGGAAAAGAAAATACTGGTAAACAGAGATATAATTAACCAAACTAAAGGCAGAAAAAAGCTATCCCGATGCATAAACATGTTAGAGAATGCTCTTCAGTCTTCAATAACAGTGAATATTGATATGCTTCAGTTAGTTGTTTTCTTTTCCATTTATTAATTATCCCTTTCAACTATTTTTCTCTAGTAATTCATATGCAAATCAGATAGAATATTGATAAGCTGTATGTGAACATCCATATCGATTTTGTGAATATTGATCCACAGAAGAAGCTCGCAATTTCGTCTAATATAAAACTCCACTTATCAAACAAATGCTAATTAAGGGATTTGATCTGCACATGTTAATATGATGTTTTCCAGGAGTCGCGTCGTACGTTCTCAATTGCTTCTCTCCGATCCGTATCTGCTAAATAGTGCAGAGTCAACAGATATGAGGTTAATTATATAGTTAGGGGAATATTAATGAACCAAGTGGAGAGTAAACAACCAAACTCAAAAGATTTTTTTTCTTTCTTTTTCTCCTTCATTCTCCTCACAAATTCTCTTTCTGAGATATGTTTGTGGGAATCAAGTTCAGAAATGAAAAGCGTAGGTCCCTGAGTCAAACTCAATGGTGCATACCAATGGAGGAAGATTTTGATGCATGAGAACCCAATTCCCCGAGAACTGGATTCTCCCCGCCAAGAGTTGACTTGGGAATATAATTTACAAAAATCTGGAAGTGGAAACTTTTGTTATCTTTCTGTGCCAATAGATTTTTTTTGGCCCAGAGGTGGTTCTTCCATCAACCAGGTTTATCCTCCTGAACCGCATCGCAGCATGCAACTTTACTAGTTATTTCAGTGGCAGTTAATCTTCTTGATATGAGGGTGAAGCGCAAGATCTTTGCCGCGTTGAGCTCGTTCATCGACCAAACTATCGGGCCTCGCGCCATGGCCGGAGACCGAAGCGTGCTCGCAGAGATCGAGGCAGCCGTGGCCCGGTGCACCAAAGGCGGCAATCACGATACCGGCGAGGAGAGGGTGCACGAGATCCTCTTCCTCGTCTCCAACGCACCTGGGTCCATCAATTTCCTCTCCCGGAGGCTCTCTGCGCGCCTAGAGGCCTCCGGCCGGGGGAATGACGACGCAGCAGCGCTCAAGGTGCTGCTGCTGCTCCACCGTCTGCTCCGCGGCGGCGACCGGCACTTCGAGCAGGACCTGCGCGGGATGTGGGCTTGCGGCGAGCTCAGGGTGGACATCACTGCCGCCCGGTGCGCGGCGGAGAGAAATGGGTTCCTCCTCGGCTACGCGGCGTTCCTCGAGGAGAGGCTCGGATGGGCGATAAATCAAGCAGGCGGGCTGCGACCGGCGAAGCTACCTTCAGCTGCGGCGGGGGCTTCAGAAGAGTGGGCCTTATACAGCCTGCGCAAGTGTCAAACTTTTCTCGACCGGGCGATGAATTGCCTGCCGGAGAACACGTCGGCAGCGAGCCAAGCCATGCAGTCAGCGTTCAACATTGTGGTGAGGGAGAGCATCAAGGTGTACGAGAGCTTCTCCGACGAGGTGGAAACGCTAATTGCCGCCTACCCGGAGCTTGACGAGCCATCGAGGAGCTCGACGGTGGCGATCATGCGCAAGGCGTGCGAGCAAACGCTGAGCCTCCATGATTTCTACGAGAGCTGCAAGAGGAGCTCGGTCGACGTGATTGGGAAGAGCAACTTGGACTATCCGTACGTTCGGATAATCACGGTGGCCGAGCTGGCTTCGTTGGAGCAGTGGAATCCAGCGCCAACGTTATCGAGAGAAGGATGGAATGGAGGAAGCAGCGGAGACAAGGAGAACTCCTGCGCCCCGTTTTGGAAAAAATTGGAGACGACGATAAGCATGGTGTGGGTGGAATTCGATGAAGGAGGAGGAGGACTGGAGGAGGTTCTCAAGCTTAGAGCTTCGAGCTTGGGGACGATGTGATTGCACAGCTATCGCATTCGGTAGTGTTGTCTAATTCCAAGTCAAGAAATTGCATGATTTCATGCTCAGTTTTCTTTCTCCCTGTGCGTCCATAAGCTCAAGCTCAAGCTGCAACTTCTCATCTGGAAAGAGATTTTGCCACAACGATTTTATTTTATTGTGAATGTAAATTATGATCCAAGGCCAAACTAGGCCAAGATTACGTTCTCAAGAAGTAAAACGAAGGAAAAAATTATTTGGGTAAATAATATTATAGTTCATTAAAAAAGGTGAAACACAATAAGCAAGAACCCATAATATGATGTGTCCCTGCGTCCTTGAATCAAAAAGAGCCAGAGAGACAGATTGATATTACTATAATAAAAAAAATTCATATATAGGTATATATATATATATATATAAATAGATCGAGTTAGATGTTTATTTATAAAGATAAATTATTTTAAAATATTAATAACTTTTATTATAATATATGATTTAATTTTGTTTATAGAGTTTTATTAATCTTATACATTATAAATTTTTTTTTAAAAAATATATAATATGCTATGTCTTAGATTAAGCACTGAAAAGCATTAAATATGCATGGCTCTTAACTACATACTACAAGAGCCAATTAATCTTTATTTGTAATAAATGTTTTTCTGAGGAAAAAAAAAAGGATTTTGAGATGAGTATGTTCATTTCAATTGTTATTTATATCAAATAAATTGTCTGATTCGTAGCGTTTTTTTTTAAACTTCCTCTGTTCGCTCTATCAATCTTACAAATTACACTGCGTCTCGGATATTATCAAGGAGAGAATGCCGTTTACCAAGACAAACCTATCCCCCACGGAGTCTACGGATAAGAAGGTCTTATGCTATGGATATCCAAAAGCAATTGGTCCCAATACTCGTGATTTGATTTCGGCATTGAAGATACTCCTTCCACAAACAATGTCAAAAAGGTAGAAAAAGTGGACTAAGTTTTTCCGAAGAACCTAAAGTACAGGTGACAAACACCATCGAATTCAAATGCGTGGTGGGAAACAAATGGAGAATATCAAGATTATGCTTTCTGATCTGGAAGGATGTGGCAATAGAGAATATGATCTTTGATTGGTTGACTTTTATTTGTATGAACCACGAGTTTTCAGGAAAGTGACTGACGCGGCTTGGCATGTTGACTTTGGCGTAGCCCACAGTGCGCGACGCGACGAGCAAGTCGCACGTTGTGGCCTGGACTAAATGGAGAATTAAAATCCATCGAATCTGAGAAGATTTGGTCGAGGACAGGATTGTCTTCTTGAAATTTCAAAACAAGGTCAATACAAGTGTGTAACCACTGACCACACAATCTGGTTTATTTTCCTTGAAATTGCATCCAGATAAACTAACTAAACGACCGACGCACAAGATGAGTGAGACAAACCTCAAATTTCTCCATCTGTTCTCAACAGCATATGGGGCAGTGGATCAAGCCATTCTCGTTGCATTCTCCACACTGCACCTTGTTCTTCTTCGAATCCAGCACCTTGCAGCTGCCATTGCAGTCCATGCACATAACAAAGCGCAGTCCGCCGCAGCCGTCGCACCACTTGACCGCACTCGGCAATCCCTGCAGCAAAAGCTCCAATTTTGCTTCGTCCTCCAATCTAGCTATCTCTTCGAAGCCACCGATGCATCGGCCCTTTACGAAGACCAATGGGACCTTGACATCCTTCTTCCCCATCAGCAGCCTCAGCTCTTCCCTGTACCCGGAGTCCATGGAGGTGTCCCTCTCCACGACGCGGACGCCATATGACTCGACCAGCGATCTGACCGCGTTGCAGTCCTCGAAGGTCTTCCTGATGCCCCTGAGCGTGGTGGTGTAGAGGACCACTGCGTTCTCACCTCCCCCGGGGCACTTGCGCTCGTAGGACTGAAGCAAAGTTGCAGCTTCGAAGGCCTTACCGTGCACTGTCCTCGTAGTAATCTTCTTCCCCTCCTCGCAGTGCTCCAGCTCGAACATAGACACGAGTTCGGGATCGAACAGGGGGCTCAAGCTCCTCCTCGACCGCGAGTTATCGGAGCCCCTGTCGGATCTTTTGCCCTTTTCGCTATTGGGAGTACGTTTCCTCGACATCGCCTGAACAAAGCTGATCCACGGTGTGTTGTCCAGGGAACGGAATGGATCAACGATACGGTGCGCTTCGAAATGAGACCGTTTGGGCTCCGACCGCAATGGGGTGTTCTCCTTTCCGACGGACCACTTCCTTGGCTTAGCGGGCGACGTCGAGCCTCTAACCTCCGGAGAACGGTGCATCGGGGGTGAGGGTTTCGTATGTTTCTTCCTCTGTGCCGGAGACCTGCCGGGGGTTTCGGAGGCGAGGTCCCCCATGAGTTCCTGTGCATCGATGACCTCCGAAGGTCGATCCTCCTCCTTCTCGGCAGGTTGTGGAGAGAGATCCGGCGGCGCAGCCTCCCCTTCGCTGACGCTCCGCTCCGGAAGAGCTTCGGAGTTGACGATAGGTTTCTCATCAGCATAGTCAAGTTTGAGGGCGCCGTAGGTGGTAGAGGTGAGGGAGACGAAATGATTAGGACAGACGGCTCCGGCGTCCGGCTTACCGACGTCATCGAATAAGAGGTCCTCGCCAAGGTCAACGGCGGCAAACAATTTGGAGGAGATGCAACCCATCAGATTCCGCCACTTGCTCAGATTCTTCCTTCTTCCCCCTTCCTCCTTTCGTAACTACTGGAACCCCAAACTGCAAAAGCACAAAGATTAATAAATAAATGAATTAAAAATCATGCGTTTGAAATGAAACAGGTACGGGAATGGCGCCCTCGCCTTTATCGAAATAAACACTCCAGAATCTTACCCACTTTCGCATCCATACACAAGGCTTTTAAATGTTCTGGGCCCCGATGATGGGTGGGACCATGCGGTGAGTAGAACATAATGCGTAGGGACGATCTTGTACCCACGGTAACCCATTCGGTATTTTGAAATTCACCCAGCGACTTCATAAAATCAACCGCTTCAAATCACACCGGTATCGGGTTCTTCAGGGTGGAAAAGGACGATAATCCATAATCAAGGTGGATTTTTTTTTTTCAAATTTAAATATACACGAGTTTTAAATAAACAAACAAAATCACAAACCTGAATTCAACATGAGACGTCCAAAAAGCAATTAGGAATTTAGAAGCTTGACGAAAGCAATTATTAAAGAGTATCCAAACGTAGATGATAAGCTAACAAATACGAGACTGCTTGTCAAAGACTGAACCACCTTCGCGAATAAGGGCAAACCACCAAGCATCAAAGTAGTTGAGATGCTCATTAAATAGTAAAAATGATGTCCAAAAAGTGCACAAGCACAAGCATTAAGTCAGTAGTGAAGGTTCCTTATCGAAACTACAAAACTATTACAAGACATCCAAAACCAATCTCCAAAATGCTAATGAAAAGGTTTGATGCAGATAAGGTGACAAACTACAGCCTCCTTCCCCTTCTTCCTCCCTTTCTGCGCGTGCTATCAGTAGGAATTGGAGTTACATCCTCTGCAATGAGCAACCAATAATGTCATCTCCCTTAAGAATTTGGTTCAGCATGCATCTTTGATATATGAAGAAAATAATTGTGAAAAATCTGGAACATCAAAGCAAAGGAATAACACAATAGCTTGCTAAGGAAAAAAAACGTGCACGAGGCTTCAATAACAGAACAAGTTCTTATAACAATTAGATATGAAGCCAAAGAACATCTCGTTCCATACACATACATGGGAAGAAGCCATAGAAATATAGCAAAGAGAAAAAAGAAAAAGGAAGCAGTTAGAAAATTTTCAATTCAAACATCATAGATCAATGTCTGACAATTAGACATGTTAGGAACCTCTGGTACGCAGATGCATTGTTCATTCCTCCCATTATCCGAGTCAACATGACACGACGCTTGCACAGATATTAAAAACCAGGTAAATAAGCCAGACTGATCATCCTCAGATGGAGATTACATGCAGGGAAGAAGAGACGAAAAGTAACAGTAAAACAAAAAAGATAAAAATTTAGACTTCCTTCAATGTGAAAGTTGAACCAGCATCACAGGTAACGATAATATGAGGAGATGAAAATTTCTAACAATAAGGTGACTGGAGGTGACTGGCCTCTTCATGATGAAGAGGAAAATGAGGAGATGAAGCATGATAAGATTGCAACACATATCACACAAAATGAGGGGCAGGAAGGGTATGGCTGTTCCTAAAATGGTTCTGCCGGTGTAAACTGGACTGATTGAATTTGGTTAACGAGCAGCTCAGTTATACAACATTTATTTAAATCTGATTTAACATGTTTCAAATATCAGGCAAACTCAACTTGATTGGCATATGATAACTACATATTGGCCAAAAAAAAAACAAGTCTGAATCCTCAAAATCAGCACCTAAAGATCCTGATTCAGCTGTATCATTCCCAAATGCTATTAAATTCTAGTAATAAGCTTCTTGAATTTCTCAACTTGTATATAAATATATTAAATTCAGCAAGCCCAAACACTCAAAAAACCACATGTCTCACTTAAATCTTACCTATGTTGGATACTCGTAGCTAAGAGTTATGCATATAAGTCCAACACCAGACGATGTATCATCAAATAACAAATGAGGTTCAAGCTTTGTGTTTTCGACCTACTTACTGCAATTGCATAAAATCTACAAAACAAATAATCAACTCACCAATCCGACCAATTTTCATCCCAGCACGAGCAAGAGCTCTGAGAGCAGACTGAGCACCAGGACCAGGTGTTTTGGTCTTATTACCACCAGTAGCACGTAACTTGATGTGCAAAGCAGTAATCCCAAGTTCCTACCCCAACAAGAGCAGAACCAAAATAAATCAAGGAAAAAGTGAAGCAAAACATGATAATTAATATATAAACTGCAAATGGAAGACCTTGCATCTCTGTGCAACATCCTGGGCTGCGAGCATGGCAGCATATGGAGATGACTCATCCCGATCAGCCTTAACCTTCATACCGCCTGCATAAAGAAAATGACAATATCATACAACACTGTTCCATAAAAAAATTAAATAAACAAGGATAAACATTGAGAGCTGATAAAAAAAATTAAATGGTCGAATAAAGAAAATAATTTGTTTGTTTTTTACAAATTACCAATCCACATAGATTATGTGCATCTGTATGGTCATCATATGCCATTGTAACAAAATCAACCACTTTAGAACCAAGAGTTACAAAAAAAAAAGAGGCTTTTATAATCTAACATTGAAAGGATATGCGCACATATGAGTCAATTTAAGATCACATACAAAGATAAACTTCCCCATCTTATATGAGAATATCTAGAAAGAAAGGACAAAGCACAGTTAATATATTAGACATAATGAAAATTGCTATCATTATCAACACTTTAAACCATGATAATGCCTAGTATTAATATCAACACCATCATTTTCTATCTTGCATACCATTGCATCTGCACATCAAGTACATGCCATACTAATTCTGAGCCTATTATTATCTTTATCCATCCCATACAATGCACATGGTATCAAAAAATATAGCATATCAATTGTGGGTGCAGATGGAGTCATCCTTCAGAAAATTATTTAGCATTTAATAGTACTAACAAACTATAACTCAAGACAATTGTTAAGAATTATCAACAACAAAGAATCTAAATATTAGTTTACACTTACAAACAGAAAATATTTAAAAAAAATACAAATAATATTCAGGTTCTAATATTAACCATTGTACAATGAGAATATACAACATATCTTTACATTATAAAGGACAGCCCGGTGCACAAAGCTACCGTCATATAGTGAAGGGTCTATTATATGCAGTCTTACCTTGTTTTGCAAGAGACTGTTTACATAACTCAAACCGATGACCTCTAAGTCAAAAGGCAGCAACTTTACCGTTGCGCCAAGGCTCCCCTTCACAATAAATCTTTACATTATCACCTTCATAAATTAGAGGATAAAACTAGATTAACTTCAAAATAAACTGAAAATCTACTTCTAATCAAGTATACTTTAGAATGATATTGAGTAACACTAAACAATAAATCTAGGGTAATATGTTTTAAGTGTAAATAAAGTGAGAATGGATGTGCACAAGTGCATATGAAATAGAAAAGTAATTCACTAATATATCAAATGATGGAATAGTTATGCTCATAAACAAACTCTAGATTGCAATAAAAGACCACCCCGCCTGCTCACAATATAAAGATAATGGTAGTGAGGTCAAGAAAACCTGTAATCCTGACAAGTGTTTCCCTTCCAGACAAATCAGTCACATGCTGCGGAATCAAAAAGGATGCTTTGTTAGTAATCAATAAGAACTAATGTGGGCTTCAAAATCTGATTGTTCATAAACAAGTGATCGAGACTCACGATGAAAGTGTCATTAAATGACGCAAAAATATGGGCGACGCCAAAAACTTGCTCGCCTTCTCGTACAGTGGGACCAAGCGTCACATTTTCCTCTTTGGGCTCCCTTGTCTTCTTTCTTCCAGACTGCGGATTCATGAAACAAACTCAATCCCTAAGATAACAATCATAGATACAAACAATGAAAGGCACTCTAATAGCACAATTTCGATTTCTATGGAGATCAAAAAATTTTTGTAGCAAATCCAAGATGAATACAAGTTACGTTGTTCGGAGAAAAGGATTGATCGGAAAATAATTCCCATTCTGTACCATGGGTGAAGCGAGACCTAGATAGGAACAAGACGGCGGCTGTACCCCTCTAGTAAGCAAGAAAGCCCAAACCCTAGCAGCCACGTAAATTTATAGTGCTCTCACTAAACTCTACAGTGGGCTAAGTAGGCCTGCATTAGTCGGGCTTTACGGAAACCCTCTTATATTAATATTTTTATTTTTTGGATAACTTATAAACTAAAAAATATTATTCTACGTAATTTATCTCTGAACACTTTCGTTGTTTATTGTCTGATTACTTATACACTATAGTTCAATCGTTGAATCTAAAAAAAATCAGATGATAGATAATGAAGATACTTACAAATACTCACTAATAAATTATGTATGATAACATTTCGATGTATAAACTTATCATATACCTTATATAAATTTTAAATTTATTACAACTGATATGAGTGGGAAAATATAATGGGGCAAGAGATGGGGAGAGAAGCGCATAGAAAACGGGTCTAGCAGAAAGAATATCAAAGGTGGACGGAAAAAATACAGAGAATCCTAGATGATCACTCGAGGGTTAAAAAGTTAGCAAAACATAAGGCTTAGACATCGGATTTAGGGAGTCAGACACTCGAACACAAGGATTCAAGCACACACATACTCAGTGTACAAGTATTCAGACATACAAGTAGTCGGGACTTCCAAATTATATGAATTTGGGACATCAAAGGAACATGCTACTTAAGATATCAAAGGAGCCAGACATGTGGGGACCTCAATAGAGATTATTCCCAACAATCATTACAATTGGTCTCCTAACAACCTTTTTTGGTGATAATTATAACACACGTGACTTGCAATGCAAAGATTCTTTTTAAAAATTTCTCCTAATAGCTTGCCAAAAGACATCACCAAAACAATATAGAAAGAAGGCTTGTGAGATTTTGTTATATAAAAATAGGGTTGAGTTAAGGAAAAGAGGGAGGTTGGCTCTAGCCCTCTCTCTCTCTAATTTTAAGATTTCATTGTCACTCTTGTATATAAACTATGTGTTTCATTTTTTAAGGCTTGATTTAAACATCGGAGAGTCATTATCGAAAATGCTGATGGTTATATGAAACATGTTAACTTCAACAAGATTTTCTATTACAACAGTGAAAACTCATCTTCTCACAAGAATTCAGCAAAAGAAATATAAAAAAAATGACTGCCTCAACAACGTCATAACCTTAAGACTAAATAGTAATTGAAAAGATATTATATTTTGAAGACAATTGCTACATAGGGCTGGGCACGATATAAAATTTGAAAACTGAAAAGATTACATAATAATTTTTCTGTCTGAAAGATATCCGACTTTGTGTATTAATTAAGAAACTTAGAGGACTATAATTTAATTCTACTATGATCTTACTTGAAGATGCCTCGGGAGTTACGGTGTAATAACAAAGCATTCAGTTTAACTTTTAGATATTCACGATTCGATCTTCAACTATGTTAAATTTATAAGATTTTCTTTTAAATAGAATGACGAATCATGAAATTTTTTTTTACTCTGGACCATCAACTAATTCTTTCCTTTGCACTTATTACACTTGAGTTTCTGATTTATTTTTTTTCTTAGTAGGGGCAGCTGAGGGGGCACTAATATAACTCTTCATATTTATGCATATTTTTTAATTTACCTTCCTTCTGAGAATAAGGCAGAAGCCGATTTTTTTTTTTTTTTTTTATGACAAGTACTACACTCAAGAGATTTCGTTAGAATTTTTGAAATAATAGACATATTATAGCAGCTGTTGATGACATACGATAATGAAAAAAAAAATTATGACAATATATACCCTGGAGTCTAAACTGAAACTTATATATATTCTTCGCAGCAAA
>JBAMHZ010464828.1:0-18101 GCA_037177395.1 Alpinia galanga | reverse complement strand
GTCCAGATGGGTTAGGAAGACTAAACATCTGGTAGAAGCCCAATTTGGTTAGGATGACTGGGCAATTAGCATGAAGACCAGCTGGGTCAGGTAGACCAGACAGTCTGTAGGAAGACCAAGTGGGTCAAGATCAGATGTCAAGCATGGAAAAATCCAAACAGGAAGTTTAGCAGGTAAGCTCTTGAGTGGAGTGATGAAACTGAGTCCTCACTTAGAGGACAAAGATAAGCATTGATTCGACAAAGGGGCAATGTGGACTTCAAAATCGAGACCAGGCAGTATTACTACTGCCAATATATAATGTATTATTTTATGTGCTAATACTATTTTGCAGGATTCTAGGCGATTAGACCAGGTCTAGATGACTGGACTGGTCCAAGTTCCTGGACTAGTCTAGGCGATTGGGATGCCAGGATAGCAACCAGAGATGGCGTCTGCGGGCATACATGGTAGGATACACAGGCACCTAGATCAGGTCTAGGCGCCTGGAACCGGAAATTTCCCAACGAGCACAAGATTGGATACGACTAACCTGGAGGCACCTTGACCAAGTATAGATGCCTGGAATTGATAAAATTCTATTTCTTCCAGCTGATGTAGAGGCACCTGGAGTGTGGTCTAGGTACCTAGAAATGGTCTATAAAAGAAATGAAGGTTTAGCTCCGAGATCAACAATTCCTTTACTAATTCAAGTCATCTTTGTGCACTCAACCTCCGTTTACTTCGTCCGAGCTCCATCGTGCAATGTCGATGAGACACCAACACTCCAATCGATTGTCTACATTTACATAAGTGTCGGTATACTTTATTTAATTTCTTTTTGTACTCATTATTGTAAGAAAAGGTAGAGGTATACCTTTTAATCTTTTATTGTAAAAGAAAACTCCCTCCAAAATTGAAAGGTTTTGATTCGGAGATATTTTAGTGGATTGCCCGATGAGGTAACCCCAGAAGGGTTACGAGCCTTGGAGTAGCAATCCGATGAAGATTGTAAACCAAGTAAAAGATAGTGCCTTTCTAATTTTAATATTTCATTTCCACTGTGCCATTTGATTTTAAAAGACAAAAATAAAATATTTTCAAAATAAAATTTTATAACCTCTGAGATTCACCCCCTTCTCTCAGGTCACATCGATCATACACTCTCTCTCTGGGAATAGCTTTCTTTCCTTCTCTCTGATCAGGGGGTGGTGGACTGCTCCTTCCACCCCTCTGGTCCAACGCTTCTTCGATGGCCTTCTGGACGATGGCCACTAACTGACAATGAGTCAGGGTGATGGGGACTTCTTCCAGCTTTGAGGCCGAAGATCGAACCCCGATAGACCTTATCTCTACGTCTTACTCAGTATAGTGTTCCCACAGATGGTGCCAACTGATGCAGTCATCTTCGTGTGACCCTTCCCCATTGAGTTTTTTGAGAGAAGGTGGGTTCTTACGACCACAACAGTATCCTCACCAAGATCTTGTCAACAGTAACATGCGTCAGATAGTCACTGATGCTCTAGCTAATAGTCCTCTGATGCTTAAGTCAGACAGGTAGATGAGGAAGAAAGAAAAAAAATGTGAGAAAGTAGCAAGTATTCAATTATATGAATTGTCAGCCCCTTTCCTTTATCTCAACCTGTCTTCTTATAGCATCACTGAGGTTTCTTTGCTCCTTTATTATGCGCTCTGCAAATGCTCTTTGTTAGACGGTTAGGGGACAACATCTACAGGGAATCTCCACGTGGCACGATTGTGGACCAAGGTTGTTATTTGAAGAGATCATTGAGGGGACTAAAAAAATAAGAGAGAAACTTCCTCTATAATTCTAAGCCTTAGGCCTCTCAGGCTCCTTTCTCCTGAGTAACTCTTCTCAGCCTTAAGCCTTAGGCCTTTCAGCTCCTCCTAAGTAGTCTCTCCCCCAACTAGAGGTACTTAGGTCTTTTGCTCTTCCCGAGTAGCCCCTGTTGGTGTAATCGACCAATGTCACGATTAACAATACTCGAGTTGAATTTTGATGTTTGACAACTTATGATTGATAATATGATTTAACCATATGTGTCATTAATGAAGATTGTTTGTGAAGTCTAAGTATGAAGACTTAGCATGGAAAGTTCAAGTATGACATGACAAAGGAAAAAGTCTAATATGGAGTTGACAATTGGAGAAATTCAAGTGTAAATACTTGACAAGGAAAGTTCATCATAGTTTTGGTAAGGGAAAAATTCAAGTTGAGACTTGACAAGGAAAAGTATAAAAGCATAGCTCTTAGCGCTTAGCAAAACTAGGCCGACAAAA
Source organism: Alpinia galanga (assembly GCA_037177395.1). Classification (NCBI taxonomy): domain Eukaryota; kingdom Viridiplantae; phylum Streptophyta; class Magnoliopsida; order Zingiberales; family Zingiberaceae; genus Alpinia; species Alpinia galanga. The sequence continues at coordinate 15,821 of JBAMHZ010464828.1, read as the reverse complement.
ACATTTAAAGGCTAGCGCAAGAAGGTGTGAGGCTGATAGAAGTAGGTTAAAGGCTGAGGTCGAGGCTAAAGGGAATTCTCAGAGACGTGGCTTATTGGCAAAGGATACCTGGTAGCATGACTTGGTCGATGGAATCACTTGAAGGCTAGCGCGAAGAATGACGAGTATGGGCTCGGAGGCATCCGTGAGGCATGAGACTGATGGAAGTAAGTTGAAGACTAAAGTCTATGCTAGAGTAAATTACTAAGTGTGAATTTTAGTTGTAAGAAGGTTCTTCCACCTTCGTATTGATCCAAAAGGAGAGAAGCTAGTGAAGCTTTGTTTTGAGAATGGTTCATCTTACGGATTACCGTGGAATAGAAACTAGAGTTTCGAACCGCGTTATATCGTCGTATAGTACTTGTGTTGTCTTTTTTTGTTATTGTTTTTATTATTATTTTGTTGCGTCTAATAAGTTTGGTAGACAAACATAAGGGAACGACGACGAAACGAAGAAATCGCTATTCACCTCCCCTCTAGCGAACTATCAATGTCCCAACAGCCCTTCTCCCAACTAGAGGGATTTAAGCTTTTTACTCCTCTCAAGTAGCTCCTCCCTCGACTAGAGGAACTTAGGCCTTTTGCTCCTCCCGAGTAACCTCTTCCCCGATTAGAGAGATTTAGGTCTTCCACTCCTCCCGGGTAACCTCTCCCCTGACTAGAGTGACTTAGGTCTTCCACTCCGCCCAAGTGATCCTTCCTCTGACTAAATTAAGGGTCTTAGACCTTTCACTCCTTCGAAGAAGGTCCTCCTTCGACTAGAGAAATTTAGGCCTTCTGCTTCTTCTCAATAATCTCTTCCATAAGGGATAATTCCTCTTCCGAATAAAGAAATTTAAAATTCCTACTTCTCTATTTTTTCTTCGGTTCTCTATATGGTCTCCTTGTCAAACTTTGTCTGTAAGGATCCTTTCTTGTGGGTCTGATTTTAAGCCACGTCAATGAGAAAATTCAACTTTGGAAACAATGTATAGCAAATGGTCTACACGGTATTATAAATTCATTTATAATTAAAAAATTTGAGTATCAATGCTTCAAAATTGTATAAATACAATACAAAAAAAAACTCAATCTCCAGTTTTTTTTTTTTTTTTTGTGGACCTTTTCTCCCATCAGTTTAGACTGATGGACTCAATATTGCCATGCGCTTTTTCCATACGGATTTTTGCATAAACTGAACTGAATTTCGTCGAGTCATGCTTGAAAACCGATTTGACACTATTTCATCTATACATTCACATGAACAATTAGAAGGAATAAATAAAACTAGTCTGTTTTTCATTCATAGTTTTATGGTTAAATCTAAAATGCATTCGATTTTTTAAAAAATATATAAAAAGATCTTGCTCGAGACGTGGCTCAGCTCCGAAATTCTCGGAGCTCCCATTAGCTGTACTTGGCTACCAACCTTCGCCGCCTCATCGCACGTCATGCTGGTACACGCGTCAGCCTTTTAGTGGTAGTACTTCACGGTCATCAGATGTCCGGTGTCTATGTCGCCCCACCCCATCCCCGCACGCCCAAGCGGGGTTGATCGAACCAAGAAGTTTCCGGTCGCGGTACGGTCACCGCCCAACCCTGAATCTGATTCCCCCAACGGTCGAATTGGCAAAAGCGTATTATTATTATTACCAACGGTCAAAATCAATGCCTGGCCTGTCCGTCTGATGCGGATCCAACGGGAGGACATCGCGAACAGGACCGTCCCAGGAATCCCGATTCCCTACGGGTTGTGGAGTTCTTTTTGCCCTCGCCTGGGGCCGTCCGTGGCGACTCACTTCAACCCCGTCGCAGTAGCAGAGAGAGGCCGAGGAGGAAGAAGACAGAGCAGGAAATGGAAGTAGTGCCCAGGGAGGAGGAAAAACACACCAAAACACCCTAGTTTTCCCTTCTCGAATCTCTTCGTCTCTAATTTTCGCACTCGAGGAAATCAAACTAGTTGAAGTTTTGGATTGGGGGATATCACTCGAAAGCTAAACTTTCTCCTTTTTTTTTTTCGTTTTTTCTTTAATCAGGTAATTTGTGAGGAAGATCATGGAGCTGAAGGAGACCTCTGCAATGATCAAACGACATGCTTCGATGCGGAGTGTTGACGTGCTCAGATCATCTCGGTAATGTTTTCGAATCTGCATCGCTTTTGTTTTCTGATCTTTTTTTTTTTCACACAGTTAAGAACAAAACGTCCAAATTTTTCTCAGCTAACTAACTAAATAATAATTAGGAAAAGAGAAGTTTCATTGAATGAGTTGGCAGCTTTTTTTCCTTCTTCTGCACATTGTTTGATTCTTTCACACAGTTCTACTTTGTTCAATGCGTTAGAAGAATCTATAAACAAGGAACTAAAATATAAGTTGCATTCTATTTTTATCTTCTTTGATCGTTCGTACTTCACTCGTTTCAATTGAGGTATCAAATCATTCATTCTTTCCGACTGTAGTCGGTCTTTCTTTCCTTGAAAAGAAAAGGAGCGGGGAATTTTATCTTCTTGATATAATTTTTCATTTTGTTGATCTGCACAAAGAAACAATTGGGACGAGAAGCAGAGGATGTTGGCTGGGTGCTCGTCGAGGCTGCTGTCGGCGGGGCACAAGTTGAGTGAGAGTGGTGAGAACAACGTTCTTAGTCATCCTCACCGTCCACCTCCTCCGACGCAGCAGATGAGCACCCACCGGCTAGACCTGACCTGCAGCATCTCTTCCTCCTCTTGCAAGGAGAAGAAGAAGCTTCCGCCGGCGAGCCGAGTCGCTTCTTGCCCCTTTATTAGGCCGCAGAACCCAGTAACGCATTCTTTTTCCTCGTCCTCCATAGTGCCCCAAGCATCCACGTGGCGCGGTGGAGCCATTGACGTGGCGGAAGCTGGTGGCGTCGGCAGGCACTGGGAGCGCCGGAGGAGCCTGAAAAGATCCATCGAACTCGATAACCTCGACGGCAGGGACCGAACCAAGAGGACGAGGACCGGCGAGCTCGAGGATGACTCGAGCAGCGGCGAAGAAGACGAGAAATACCCAATCGCGGATTCGTCTCCCGGCTCCAGCTCTTGGTGCAGAGACTACAGCTCATCGCCAGAGAAGCGCAGTGAACATAATTGTCATGTTGCCGGTGCAATAGGCAACCCGACGGAGCAGCAGGGGTTTGAAGTCGTGAGCTTTCTCACGTCCTGCGCCGAGTCCATCGCCTCGGCCAACTGCCTAGCCATCAACTTTTTCTTAGCTCGACTCGGCGAGACGGTCACCCCGACCGGCACCTCCCCCCTCCACCGAGTCGCCGCCTACTTCACCGAAGCTTTCGCGCTCCGAGCCGTTAAGTTGTTCCCTCGCATCTTCTCCATCGTTCCGCCGCGTAGCCTCGTTCACCCTTCCGACGACGACGACGACGTGGCCTTGCGGGTCCTCGACTGCACCACTCCCATCCCAAAGTTCCTCCACTTCACCGTCAACGAGATGTTATCGAAGGCATTCGAAGGGCAAGACAGAGTGCATATCATCGATTTCGACATCAAGCAAGGCGTTCAGTGGCCAAGCTTGCTCCAGAGCTTGGCTTCCAGGCGTCACCCGCCCACACACGTGCGCATCACCGGAATCGGGGAGTCCAGGCAGGAGCTTGCCGATACAGGGCTCAGGCTATCTCGTCTAGCGGAGTCGCTGGGCCTCCCCTTCGAGTTCCACGCGGTCGTGGACAGGGTGGAGGACGTGAGACTCTGGATGCTCCATGTCAAAAGGGAGGAGTGCGTGGCCATCAACTGCGTTCTACTGCTGCACCGGACGCTCCACGACGAAACAGGGAAGGCTTTCTCCGACCTTCTTGAGCTCGTCAGGAGCACGAACCCTGCAATTGTGGTGATGTCAGAACAAGAAGCGATGCACAACGAAGCCAATTGGGGAAGAAGGATGGCCAGATCATTGAAGTACTACGCGGCCATCTTTGATGCCATGGATCATGCTATGCCCAATTACAGCCTTGCCAGGATCAAAGTCGAAGAGATGTTTGCCAAAGAGATCAGGAACATAATTGCTTGTGAAGGTGATGAGCGCATCGAAAGGCACCAAAATTTCGAGGGCTGGAAGCGGCTAATGGAGGACGGTGGGTTCAGAAACCTGGGATTCGGACAAAGAGAGATGCTTCAAATTTACATGATCCTGAAGATGTACAGCTGCAGCGAGAACTACAGGTTGGAGAAACAAGGGGAAGGGGAAGCACTCACCCTCAAGTGGTTGGATCAGGCACTGTACACTGTCTCAGCTTGGGTACCTTCAAAAGTTGCAGGCAGTTCCTCTACATCTCAATCAAATCTGCTGGCTTCTGCATGAGTTTTTCACACTTCTTACAGATTCTTTTATACCATTCTTCATACACGAAAGGTCCAATCTTTCGATACATTAATTCTTTATTCTTTTATTGTTTAGTCTCATCACTTCAATTATTGTAATTTTGGTGCTCAGAACACACTGTAGTTGCTCCAACTGAAACTGAAAGGTTCAATTGTTCAAACACAATAGGTTGTCTACTCTTTTCTCTGTATCTGCAGAAACAAAGTTAAATGTTTTTTCTCTCTCTCCCAATTCTATTGAATTCTGACTATTTTATGAAGTTGTAGGATCTTCATTGGTAGTATGTAAATGAGATAACTCTCATAGGATTTTTCATTTCGTTATACCTCTCCTCTGTCACTGTACGGTTTCATTTTCGACTCTGTGCCAAAGTCTGTTTCACTCTATGTTCCCACAAAGGGAAGATACTATTTATTTAAAATTTCTTCAGTAAAATCTAAGCATTTAGGATTGGCAAACTCGATCAACTTTCAGAGCTCTGACATTGAGTTTCCATTAAGCTGCTGAGCTTATTTATTGCTTTGTGCAGTATTTACTATGTCTCCTGTGAAGATCATTTTTGCTCTTTTATTGTTTTTTGATGGCAGCATCGACTCTTGGACACTTTGAGACTTCGTTCGGTGTCTAACCGTTTTAACTGGGGATTCATTTCTGTGTTTCAATTTCTCCTATTAAATGAGATGTTATTCTTCTTCAATTAACTGATGCATCACTTAAGAAGCTTGGCATTGATTTTATTCTAGCAACGAAGCTTAATTTAATTAGATTTTGTGTCCGATCATGCAATCGCATGTCAAATTAGATTGGTCGCCAATGGCGTCGAGTTCTATATCATTGCACACATCGATGATCAGACCATTAACAAATAACAGGTCAGAAATGTTAATTTTTTTTGTTTAGGATATAAAAATTTAAAAATGGTCAAAAATTTTAATTATAAACTGATTGATTTGTAATTCAATTTGTCGTTTAAAAAAATATTAATACGTTAAAGGGATATTAAAAATTCAAATCGAAATGATTATTTTTGAAGGTGCAAATTTATTTATAAATCATTTATATTTTTAAAATTGATGCAAAATAATTACGAGTTATTTAATAAAACGATTTGTTCATAGTGAAATTTTTATTAAACTATTTCTTTGAATATACTAAATTAAGGTGTGTAAAACTTTATAATTATTAAAATTGTTAATTTTGAAGATGCAAATTAATAAGAATTTGTGTATATGTAGATAATAGTAAATTTTAAATATTTTGCATCTATTTTTGTTTTAATTATTATATTTTCTAATACGTTTTCACCATTAAAATCATTAATTTTGACCATCATAAATTCTTAAATACCCTAAGCAAAACTATCAAATTTTCTTGTGCTTTAAAACTTTAATTTAATAAATAAACTGAAAAAACTGTGCATAAATAACTAAAACAATTATCACTAAAATTTAGTAATTAGTCATTATATTTTTTGATATTAATGTTTTTTTAGATTTAATTAAGTCTTACGGCTAAAGCTTTTGTTAACGATAGTAATAATTTGATTCAACATTAATTATGGAATTAGTAATTTTTAAATCATTTATTCTATAATTTATCCCTAAATAATCAAAAAGCAATATATATATATATATATATATATATATATAATCATATCCACAGATCTCTCATTAAAATATTTTTAGAAACAATTATTTGATCCTAGCTGTGGATAATTTTTTTTTATAGCATAATTCTATTTAAAAAGTGATTTATAAATTAGCTTGTGTGTATTAATTTTTAAATCATAAATTGATTTGCAAGTTAATTTATTTTTAAAATTTAAAAAATGTAAATTATCTGAGTTTCTAGTAGAAATTTGATTTTTTTTTGTATCTTTAATATGATTAAAAAAAGATACCATATTTTGTTTTTAAGAAAAAACTGAATTAATGCTATTATGAAAATAACAAATGAAACATTGTCCCAATAAAAAGAAAATGAAAAAATTATCCAAATCATCAGCTCTCTTTCACTCATCAGGCAAAGTACCTTTTTTCCAACCATAAAAAAGAACAAGATAAACAACTGTAATTAATATCATGCAAATTGTAAGAGGTCATTTCATTTGCATGGTTAAAAATGTATTTTATTTTATTTTTGAACGTAATATGTATAGTCAAATCTCTTGATAATTTTAGTTTGTGCACTAAGACTTAAGGATTAGGCAAGTTCTAAAACATATTTTAGCTTCTTCGATGAAATTAAGATTCAATTATTAACATATCTACGACATTTTTGATCTTCGATTTCTCTTTGAAGCTTAAGAATTGAAGAAAGATGAATATTTTAGAGATTGATTATATATATAATCTCCCAAGCTGATGAGATGAACAAAGCGAGGCAGCGATCTCCGGCCAGTAACCAACCGAAGCAGGGCGAGCGAGGCAGCATCGATCGATCTGCATCGCCGAGCGCGCAGCATTAACTTTATGAGCAGAGCTGCAGAGCACGGAATTAATGCGCTCGGCTGGCACTGGCCTGCCTACGTTTAATGCATGTCAGAGAGGTGAGACGTCCATGCATGCTAGAGCAGGACAACCAAAACGCCATTAATTCATGTCCAATACAAATATACTTCGTCGTCGTCGTCAGATCAGAATCGAGATCGAAAGAAACGTACACCAGTTACTCGTTGCATCCATTCGATCATTGGCACAATTGCACCCATCGCCATCGAGCAATAAGATCAAACAAATGCCCCTCGCTCGGGTACTCTCTCCTCGTGCAGGAATTGATTGGCCATCCTACGCATGTACCAAATGGAGTGTTTGAGAGATGGAGTCAATACCCGAACCACCACCGTAGGTCACAAGCGCGGTTCGTTCTTGACTCCATCTCGCCATTTATTGTAATTATTACTCTATTTTAATTCGATGATCTCCAATTCGTGCAGTTCGATCGATACGATACATCATCGATGGCTGCTTTATAATTGGTCCCCGTAGTGGAGGAACACTGCGGCTTTGATTTTTTGAACCGTGCAGGAGATGAGGTTGTTGACGGTCTCCACCGACTCCACCGTCAGCTTCGCCGTCGGCTGGTTGTTTACGAGGATTTGGAATCCGACGGTGAGAAGAGAGCCCTCGGCGCCGCCGTCCGGGAGGATGGCGAAGCCCGAAGGCAGCAGCGCCACGTAGTCCGAATCGCCGCCGTTCATGACCAGGTGCATCGCCGGCACGTCCACCGGCGCGTATACCACCATCGCGCCCGACGCGTCGGTGCACGTCTCTTGCAATATCAACATGCTCGTTTGGTTCGGGTTTACCGCCTGCGGGTTTCAAAATGGGATTTTTGATTTCGGATTTGTTTGTTTCTCGAGAACTGATTGAGCGATCGATTAACCGGCTAGTGCAAATAATTAACGGAATGCGTACGCTGGCACGGAGGAGGGAGACGGCGTTGCCGGAGCCCTGGCCTTTGGCGATGTGAACCATCTCGTACATGGGGCCGCCGTTGGAGAGGATGTCCCACTTGCTTCGGAGGCCCGCCTCCCGGAGGAAGTCGAAGAGGCGCTTCGGCGAGATCAAGGGCAGGGGAACAGCGGTGGCGGCACTGAGAACCACGCCGGCCGGCTCGCCCGGTTCGCCCACGCTCTTCCGCGTCATCACGTGCACGTCGGCCCCGATGCTGCGCGATTCCAGCTTGGTCCACTCGTGCGCCGACGACTCGCAAACGCCAGTGCAAAAGGCTTCGGTCATCCTCTGTGCCAGCTTCAGCATGCTCCGCCGCCCGCTCGCCGTTATCGCCCCTGTTACTTCCGGCCAATATCCGAAGAAATTCATACACCGATTATCCACACTAGTTACTTAATTGTTCTTAAAAATGAAACAATTTTATTCTATTTTTTCCGTTACCGGACTCGTCCAAGTGGGAGGAGGACAAGAGGATGGCGAGGCACTCGCACTGGCGCTGAAGGATGGCTAGCCACCGACCAGCACCGAAGGCCAGGCCGGAGCGGAGCAGCGGGCGGTAGAGAAGATGCACCTGAGACTCGTCGTACTCTGCGTGCTCCACCCATACGAGCTTGGAGAACCCATTGGGCATATCCCGAACCACAAAACCAGAAGGCATCAATCTGCAGTTGGATCCAGATGATGCGTTTTCTCTGATAAAATCAACGGAGACATCCACCACAACCCAAGTGCCCTCTGCGTGCTGCTTGCAAAATCTGAGGAAGTTCACTGCCCGAATCGCAACTAGCGGCGACAACACTTGTAGCTCAGCGCGCATCTATATTTGCAATCAACAAATCGTTGCTCAGCTATTTGATTCATAGATTCGATTAACAATCAGAATGCATGGTGAAGTAATTAATGTTCTTGGCTCACGAGTTGCAGAGCGCCGTTTTTAGTTCCACCCACACCATTGCAAATGACTTCTAAGGTTGTCGTCTTTGCTACGATGGAAGAGAACATATTTGCCCAACGATCCTACATCACAAACAATTAATTAGCAATTATCAGTCGGATCGCTTGATTTCTTTTCCTTTTTTTTAATAGAAAACAACTATTAAATATATAAATATTTACTTACAGTATCCATGAATGTTTCAACGAGAGCTAGGCTATTTATGATCACCATTCCGGTCTGCCTCGAAGCCTCGGCAACGAATCCAGCCGGCGACAAGCCGGCGATGCGGCGGACGCTGTGGTGATACTGCTCGTAGTTCAAGGCCTCCGCGCTACCATCCGAACTCCGGATCCAAAGCGGTGCGTCCATGTGTGCCATGGCCACCAACTCATCCATGGCCGCCAGTGCGAGCTCCAACAACATGCTCCTGTCGGATGAGGTCGGGGGTGCCACGGAAGCGCTGTCGTCCAACGGGCTGATGATCGCAGGCGTCGTAGGAAAAAGTTGGGGCCCGGCGGTTATTGAAGGGGAGATTAATCCTGAGGCGAAGCCGCCGTTGCTGCCCACGCCGAGCTCCAGGAGCGAGCTCGGAAAGGGAGGCGGCGCGACCTCGACGTCGCCAGACACGAAATACGCCGTGGAGCGGCCGAGGAACTTGCCGGCTAGGGCGCAGAGCCGGTCGAGCTCTTCTTTGAGCCTGGCGTTCTCGATGCGGAGGTTCTGCTCCTCGAGGGAGACCTCGCCGAGCATCACCGCGCCGCCGCAGTTGCTGCATACAGGATTCCTCGTCGCCTCCCCGATCGCCATGTTCTCCGCACGCAGCTTGTCGTTCTCCTGCCTGAGTATCGCGTTCTCGTGCCGCTCAATTTGTGTCTGTAATCAACACAATTAAATTGCGAGATGCACCAAATTCTCGATTGAAATCAAAAGGGAATTGCGATCGACGATCACCTTCATTTGAGTGCGCCGATTCTGGAACCAGAACTTGATCTGGCGGCTCTCCAAGCAAAGCCGCTTGCTCAGTTCAAGCCTTTGTTTCTCATCAGGGTGAGGACACTCCTTGAACAAACTAAAGATGAAAAAAAAAAATTGTAATATTATTCTATATTCAAACAGGAAAATATCGCTAGTCTGCTGTGCAGAGATTATATACGCTTCGAGTTCTTGGATTTGTTGCGGAGTGTGGCGATGGTATCTCTTCTTCTTTCGGGGATTCTGTTCTTGATCGACGTCGTCGCCGGAGACGGTTTCCAAGTTGTCGCTCCCTGATCTGCTATCGTTCTCATCGCCGGTGATTCGGCTTAAGTTCATGTGCGCTTCCGTGCCGGTTTGCTGCCGAAAGGCGAATTAAACAAAACAAACAAATTAACAAAAAAAAAAAAATCCTTGTTCGATCAGCAAATAATTAAATGGAAAAACAAAAAATCCTCTATAAAACATTGAATAAGAATAGACTCCATAAATTGTAATTACCAGGCCGAGGGAGAGAGCTGGGGAGGTGAAGGAATGTTTTTTTGGGGATCTGTGGGAAATGAGACCTCGCGGAGAGAGATCACCGCCGGCGTTCATGGAGGTGGCACTGCCGTAGTCAGATAAACCGTCCGATCTTCTAAAACTCATCGAATAGTAATTTATATCCTCCTCCTTTTAGCAATTAAAACTCTCTTGATCTCCTCGCAAACACGATCCGCCTTAACTCCGATCATGATCACGCCGATTATCAAGAACTAAATCAAAGGAAATAAAAAAGAAAGATAAACAGATTAACTGAATTAATATATCTCTTACAATCAAGGAAAGAAGATCAAAAGTGGAGAGACGATCACGGGAAGCAAAACCACTGGTCCGAAACCATTCCCACCGCTTCCTCTCTCTTAATTATTTGCATTCATGGCAGCAGCAGCAGAAGCAGCTTCTTTCAAACCCTAACAACTAAAAAACACGAAAAAAATTAAAATAAATATCGATCATTTGTAGCGTAGCAAAAATACATGAAAAGAGGCAGATTGCGATCGAGATTTTGGAATATCGGCACTGCGACGTTCGTCGATCGAGTTGCGACCGAAGCAAATAATTAAATACCCAAAAGCAAGCAAAGAAGCAGCTAGCTGTGAGAAGAAAGCCCACGCTAGTGGTCTCTGCTCCTTCCCCACCCCCATAATTAAACAACTACGCCAACTACAAAAGATCAAAGACAAGCCGAACCTTTAATTCCGTTCGTAAAAGATTAAAACTTGATGTATGATATCCCATAACGTCGCAAAAAACGAGGAGTCGACGTGGTACTGCCACAGTACACAAAGCTCTGAGCAAAAACAAAATAAAGTTTGACTTCTCCACGACAACAGCAGTACTGGCAAAGGGGTCAAAATGCAAGCCGTGACGCAACGCCGGGCTGGATCTTTCATCCGACCAGCAGACGACAGTAGTGAGAAAAACGTCAAAATTTTGGGTGCCGGTAAAACTTATCTTTATATACAAGAGGAGATTGTAGGAAATTTAGAAGCTTGTTGGAGAACTCTACTATCAAATCTGTAGTTTTATACGCTATGGAGTAGTAGCTGCAAGCCAATTCCCAGTTTTTTCAGTGATTTTGATCCTGCAGCACAAGCCAATTCATTCCCTGCTATGGAGTAGCTGCCATACTGGGCCAACTGTTTGGCATTAATTATCACCAAAATTAACAAGGATGCCTTTTCCCCCAAATGCCAGAATGCCAATCAGTATCCTCGCAAAGCATTCAGTGCAATTAAGAATTCGTTCTGAATAGATCAACAAAGCATTAATAAATTCGAAACAGTTACTACTGTAGACCATGCTACATCAGAGAAGATTAATTTGCTTTTGGTATAAAGCAATTGTTGAGGAGTTAGAATGTCCTAAAAAAAGATTGCATAGGAGACCCAGTTGAGCTGTCATGCATCCAAAAGGCTGCCAGCACTTGTAAAGAAAATCATTAATCAATATTTGACCTTTTGGAGGAAATTTATACGTACGTATGCCACCACCTCCAAGAGTACCTAATCTTCCTCACTAAATTTGTACTCTTTTGTAATCTTCCATGTTAATTTAATTTGTGAAATTCTACTACAATGTTATAGTCACTCAGCTTTACTTGTTAGTACAAATTGACAAACCACTATCTTACTTATATTATGTTGATTAAACATTCAATGACTCAAAGGTATTTCGATGCAATATTAATTTGGCTTGGACTAGAGAAAATTAAAATGCTTTCTATATGCATGAAAATAGTTCATAAAACTACATGTCAAGTATGCATTAGCACTCATAGAATAAGGCCAATAGCGCTTAGGCATATTTGAAACTGAGTATTCATGTGCTTTAAGAGACACTACCTATAAAGTAATTTACTTTGGGTGTTGCTCAATCAATGGACATGTGCTACAAAAGATCCTATTCATGAGGTAGTTTACTTTATATGTTGCTCAATGGACATGAGTGGTGAAGTATGTGTTGTAGCAAATTGTATAGACACACGAACACACCATCGCGTTGTTAGGTAGGAAGCCATCATCACTAACATGCTAAATTCAATTCGAGTGGTGTGATCCATTAGAGTATCTCATAATGGTTTGACCTAGATTGTCTAAATGATTTAATTAATGACTAAGAATAAACTTAAATGTATATAAACAATAAACATAGTCAAACCAAAGGGCATAAACTAATATACATAAAGGTCGTGGTTGGTAATTAAGCTTAAATTTCAATTACAAATTCACATGACCAAAGGTCAGATAGACTACGTGGGATTGAAGAAGCTGGTTAAGCTAGGTGGATAAGTTAACTTGTCCAATTGAATCTAATAGGGTGAATGTGTTGAATGGACCAATTCCAAACTAGCTATGTTATATAGATCAACTAAGCAATAGAACATGTAATTCAAATGGATATATAAAAGGAATTAGATCGATAAAAAGCTAGAAATAATTGAAATATTTCACCAATTATACATTCTAATACTAGCTACAACCGAATGAATGCAACATAATGGATAATTACCATTTTCATTTTATTATATTTCATTCTCAATCTCATGTTCCAATTCCATTTTAATTATTGAACTCCACTAATGCCTGCTAAATATATTCATTAAAAAAAAAACTACATCCCTTTATTATCATCTAACTGTTATGAACACTAATTATATATAAGCCATCATCTCAATCACCATGAAACAAAAGTTCAAGAAAGAAAGTTAACAAATACCCTTCATGTTTATTTTTGTTAACTAAAATTTTAGGTCAGCCAAACCCCATACAACCTCCTATTTCTTAGCAAGTTAATTAAATCTAACTCAAAACAAATCTAATACCTAAACTCAGCTTAACCCTCAAACTTATATCTGTCATTTATGCATATATTATTGGTTTATACATGGAAATGTAAATGAACCTAATTTAATGACCGGCATCAACCGTCAATTTATTTTATTTTTATTTTTATTCTTTTTTTCGGTACAACGAATGATACTATTTGGCCACGAAGATTTCGTCATTTCTTCTGGCCACCACACTTCTCATTTGCTTCTTTGTCAAGTTTAACTCCTCAAATAGAAGACAAACAACGACCCTTTGCTCTTGCGTGCTTCCTACTCTCATCGATCAATAAATTATTCAGTCAAGGATCTAACAGGAACAATCCCAATTTATATATCTACCTCCTAATGATTTTTCTGTCCAATTAATTGTTGATTAATTCGAGCTTTAAGAGCTAGATTTGTTAACCTGAGCCGAAAACATCATGCAGAAACAACTAATTAACGGGATCTCTGTGACCAATTAGTTTAGTTTACTAAGACAAGCAAGGAAATTGTAATTAGGTCAACAGACACTCATCAGTTGAATTGCATATATATATATTATGGGGATCTAAAAGTTCTTTCATTACCTTTGTGCTACTTAATATGTACCAGGCCACACTTGAGCTTTGTTTGGGAGGAGGTCAGGGAAGGGATTTGAGGAATAAATAAAGGGAAAGAGAATTTTAAATTTTGTTTGGAAAGGAGTGAGTTAAAGAAAGAAAAAGTAAGCACAAAAGGGAATTTAAAATATTTTTTATTTTAATTTTATCCCTGTTTTAAAATATTAATTTTTAAATTATCGTTGTTCCATTTGTATCTTGTTCAGCTTTACTTGAATGTTTTTGTGAATATTGTAAAAATTTATTATTCCAAATGATGGATGGAAAGAATTCACTGTATGATTAATTTGTTGTTTGTTATGCGATATTTAATTGGATGTTATGTGATGCAGTCAACATTTGATCTTTTTTTTTCGAGATTGAATTCGATATGGCTGTAGTAGGAATTCTGTCAAACGTAATACAAATCAAAGAGTACTGGTGAATTCGATCTGGCTGTAGTAGGAATTTGTCAGATGTCCCTGATTCTTTGGTCCTTTGATCCCTGAGTTCCAGAGTATCTGAGATCTAAACACATGAGCTCATTAGCACTTGAGCTCCGAACACTCAAGCTCCATATGCGCAAGCTCACAAGTACAAGAACTTTGAACACCCAAGCTACACATGCCTAAGCTCTCATTAGGTTCCACGGGCCTCATTTCTTTTCTCGACAATTTAAATTCTTCACATCAACAAATATCTAGTTGACGACCCATTCTAACGATATCACTATGTATTATGCAATTGGAAGCTACGTACTTGGATGATTTTGGTTGTTAGATATACTTCGGTGGAATGCATATATTTTTTATCCAAAAGTAACTAATTTAAATGGTAATATAAAAGAATCAATTTTTTATTCAAAAAGTAATTAATTTAAATGGTAATATAAAAGGATTAAATTTTTATTCAAAAATATCTAATTTGTATTTATAAAATAAATATTAATATTATAAAAAAAAATAAAATTAATGTCTAATTTAAAAAGTGAAGATATTTTTATAACTTTATATATTTAACTTTTATTCCCTTTCTTTTTCTCTCAAATAATATAGCACATGCTAAGTTAACATTTTTTTTTTCCTTTCCAAACAACAAGTAGATTCCTCCCTTCTCTTTCTACAAACAAAGTTTCGCCTCACTCGATCCAAATGGTTAACTTGAAGAATCAATTAAACACCATTTCTATTTATTTATTTGACTACTATAATTTGAAATCGGTTAGCATAGAAAGAAAAAAAACGCCACAATGCTAATTAAGAAGTTAGCCAATAATTTAATTTAATTCATCACACTCTATAATTGCAATGGAGCTTTCCAAACATACGATCGATATGATCCTTGTTCATCTCCCCGTGCCATTCAACCATTCTTTCATGCGTATAAATGGAAGCCATTCGAAATAATTTGGCGAAATTAATATGAAAGCGACACTGCATTAATTATTGCAAGGAAACAAATGGAAGACGAAATTGCACCCGTGTCAAATGAACAAATCAATGCAACCATGTGGCCAAGGCATTCACTACTCCTTAATTATTCATCAAACCTTTTCTCAAATATATAATAAAAAATGTCCAAATAAATAAATAAATAAATAAATAAATATCTTTTTATAATTTTATCATTAAAACTCTTTCTCCAATCTTAGTCAATTATGACTTAAGCTAACCTATCTCATGGTCGTGCTGAGTTGAGGTTAGGACCAACTCAATTTAATCCATGTCGAGCCAATTGGCATCTCCATTTCTCCCATGCTAACATATCTCTTCCCCCCAACTTAGCTCGTCACACGAGTGCTTATAGATACGACAGATTTTATAAGTCACACCAAGGCCATGCCTCACACTTCCAAACCATCAAAATCACCCATTTTTTTTTTTATTCAACCAAAGCTAACATCATCTCTCCCCCAGGGCTATGATATAGCGCAAGATGTTTCCCCCGTGGAATGGGTAGTTGGTTAGTGCGGTATAAATTGTTATAAAAAGAGCAAGGATCGATTTTGAAATAGGTCTAAACTCTCTATCCAAGCTTAGATAACCCACCGTTGTATTGATCAACCGTTCAAGGGGCATAGCTTTCCCGTAGATTTACCTCTCTTTACCATCATTGTGGAATCGGCGGTGAGGAACA
>JBAMHZ010464620.1:0-20240 GCA_037177395.1 Alpinia galanga | reverse complement strand
ATAGAGTTTGAATTGAATCGTCAAAAAACTACAAGTACTTTCCTAATTTACCTTGGCAGTTGGTGGAGATCTACAGGGCTTTCAACCTCGTCCAACTCAGTTAGTCAGTTGTCAATGAGACGTCTCTATAGGACTATGAAATCGGAATAATCATTCTCAGAGATTAGTTGGGTCGAAGACTTGAATATCCTAATGCGAACTAAAAATAAAATATATTATATCTAAAATTTATTCGACAGATGAGAATATCATTTATTTACTGGAAGAAGTCTAAAAATCTGATTTATATAAAAAAATTACCATGGCTCTTAACACTCGAGCAAAATCGCCTGCGTTTCTGCCACCAACTGAATAGAGTGATTAAATACATAAACTAGTTTTTCTTAGTGCTATAAATAAATATAGCGGTTCTCGTAGTAAAAAATTTATGTTGTGTCACCGTTGTACAAAAGGTTCTGTCAATCTAACAGTTTTTATCAGTTCACCTGTCATAAAGACATAGTAAGACTGTTATACCATCGTTGAAATTAGTAATCCGCTAGAAAGAACAACACCCTAACTATGTAACGATGCTGTGGCATCAATTGAATAAAAAATCATTATCAATGTTATGTAACCTTATTTATATATTAATGTCAATTTGCAGTCATATTAGTATGCCAATGCACGATAATTATAGATTTCTTATTTTTCGGGGTGATGATACAAGACATTGTTAAAATGCCTTAAATACTCAAAGCTACGGTTAAAAAAGTAGGGTAAAAACTTTTAAAGATGGAATTTGAGTCGTCAATTCCATTGGATTATTTGTTGATTTTATTTTTTCTATTTTTTTAATCGATACATTCTCAAAATTAATTGGACAATGAGGCATAATTTTAAGGGGAAAAAAAAAAGTAAAACAAAATGCCGACGGATTGCAAAGTTCGATCGCACAGGTACGAAAAAAAAAAAACAACGGTACTGATGTATGTATTAAACTGTGAGTATTAAATTATGATATTACTTTTTTAAAAAAATAATAAAGTTATATATATTTAAAATTTTGAGCACGGGAAAAATCTATAAGATGTTGGTTATTTTGACTCCATTGACCATGGAGCAACCAAGTGGTCTATGTTTTTGGAACGTGACCTAAACCATCTGTAACTGCCGCCCATGACCTCTGCAACTTCCTGATGATGGTACAGGAGATTGGAGAGACTACATATTTGGTCCCTGGTACCTGCTCCTGCATCTTCTTCGTGAAGAGAAATACACCATCTATCTGTGTGCGGAGAAAGGGCCGGAAGCACCAAACATTCCTGGCAACTTGGTAATCCTTGACAAATTCGATGGCAGGAGGTATACTATCGATTCCTTCCGCTGCAATGCTTTGATGTTAACATACCTCGTGTATTTTTTGATTCTTACATTTGGTATCAGAGCAAAAATAACGCCTCTGCCTCGATTTTTCTTGGCCGAATCCTTTTGCTTTTGGATTCTTTCGTGTTTTCTTGCCTCTGCCTCGATTTTTCTTCTCCGATCCATTTCTTGGCCTCAAATCTCTGCGATTGATGGAACGCCGCTGGCCGGGGTACTGGTGACGCTCGCGGAGGAGTGAAGTCGGCTGTGGAATCGTCACCGGTGGCGGATCTGGTCTGGATCCGGCATTGCGAGACGACGCCTCTGGCATGTGGACGACAGGCTCCGGCACTGGTTGCTTGGGCGATTTGGCGAGCGGAATTGGCATATTTGGGGAAGAAAGATTTCATCGCGGTTTGGCGAGCGGAATTGGCAGATTTGGGGAAGAAAGATTTCATCACGAGAGAAATCACGACAGAGAAAATGTTTAAATAAAAAAAAAAAAAAAGGAACGGTTTGGATGATGGGTTGGGCTTTGAACTTCATTTGGTAAGTGGAGATTGGAGCCTTTTCCAGCTCTAAACGCCCTCAATATTTTCAAACTACTTAATTGTCTGATTAGAAAACCTGAACTAAAAGGGGAAGTATCAAAAGTAATCAGAGAGCGAAGTTTTGAAAGGCTCCTATTTAAGTCAAGGGTTTCAATATCTGTTTGGATGGATCGTCCAAAGCTTATTGTGAACCATCAAGAATCATGCAAAATTTTGTTTTTCTATATACTGCAAGTGTGATTGAATTAAAATATTCACAAATTTAAATTATTAAATGAGAATTTATACGTGTTGAATTCGTTACCAAATGAAGTTCAAAAAATCCCATGATTGTACATGCGATCATTACTGTTATAATTGTTATATGTAGTTTCATCACATGCATGCAGTTAATTTTCAATTTTATCAGTAATTTTTGAACTTGAATATTTCAAGTTTTGATATTTTTAATTTCAAGGAATAGCCACAGCATCCTTAGAAATATTAATTACATAAGATGTAATAAATTTATCCCACAGGAAATTTATTATATTTTATGTGATTAATTTGGATAAAATATCAACTTTATGTTTTCTAATTTACCCACAGGGATTAGAAATTAAGGGTAAAATTTAATAATTTTATCATATTGTTTCATGAATCTAATTGAATTAATGCTTTAGCCCACAGGCAAGTTTTATGTCAGTAGATTCATATTTTGACATGTTTTACATTGGTAGATATGTCATGTTGTCATATTTTAGACATGTTTTACATTGGTAGATATGTCATGTTGTTTAATTAGCTTCAAATTTTGTAACATGAGTATGGTTATTTATTTTGTAGTTTGTCAGCCTGTTAATTTCTCTGATATGATATGTGATGTTCCTGAGCTCAAAGGGGACAATTATAAAATTTGGAAGGAGAGAACTCTCCTTCATCTAGGGTGCAAGGATATTGATTACGCCATAAGGAAGGATGAACCGCCTCCTGAAAATATTGCTCTTTATGAAAAATGGGAGCGATCTAATCGCCTCTCAATAATGTTCATAAAGACCAAGATTTCAGACGGCATCAGAGGTTCTCTTGAGCATTATGACAATGTCCGTGACTTGTTGAAGGCAATCGATGATCAATTTGTATCTTCAGACAAGGCTTTAGCTAGCACCCTAATTCACCGGTTCTCATCCATAAAGCTGAGTGGGATACGTGGTGTACGTGACCACATTATGAGGATGAGGGACATTGCGGCTCAATTGAAGAGACTTGAGGTGGAGATGTCTGACTCCTTTTTAGTGCATTACATTCTTAACACTCTACCACCTCAATATGCCCCATTTAAGATCTCTTATAACACACATAAAGAGAAATGGTCAATTAATGAACTTATGACCATGTGTGTACAAGAGGAGGGTAGACTTGCTGTGGAAGAGGGTGAGAAGGTAAATTTGACTACATCTGGAAAGAAGAAGACATTTCAAGCCAAGGACAAGGGCAAGATTCCTGCCAAAGGGGACATTCAGAAAAGTTCCAAATGTTTCTTCTGCAAGAAGAAAGGGCATTTAAAGAAAGATTGCGCCAAGTTCAAACAATGGCTTGATAAGAAAGGTACTCAACTCTCTTTTGTTTGTTATGAATCTAACATGATTGATGTTACTCATGACACATGGTGGATTGACTCTGGTTCTTCAATCCATGTTACCAACTCTTTGCAGGGCTTGCAAGACCTACGGAAACCAGTGGGAAGTGAGTGTTACATTTATTCTGGAAACAAAATGTCCTCACATGTGGAAGCCATTGGCATTTACAAGCTTGTTTTAGATAGTGGTTTTATTTTAAGTTTGGAAAAGACATTTTATATTCCTGGTTTTGCTAGGAATTTAATTTCGGTTTCAAGACTTGTATCTGTTGGATATTCCTTTAATTTTTCAAATTCATCTTTCAGTATTTCTGATGGATCTAAAATTATTGGATGTGGTACTTTGTCTGATGGTCTTTTTCGTCTTAATTTAGAAAATGATAATCACTATTCTTCTATGCATGTTGGTGTTAAAAGATGTGTCATTAATGAGAATTCCTCTAATTTATGGCATAGAAGATTAGGTCATATCTCTATTGACAGAATTAAGAGGTTGGTACATGATGGAGTACTTAGTACTCTTGATTGGACTGACTTTAGTACTTGTATAGACTGCATTAAAGGTAAGCAGACTAACAAGTCAAAGAAAGGTGCCAAGAGGAGTTCTCAATTGTTAGAAATAATTCATACAGACATTTGTAGTCCTGATATAGAATCATACCGTGATAAGTACTTTATCTCCTTTATTGATGATTATTCTCGTTACATGTATCTCTACTTATTAAACAGCAAAAGTGAAGCACTTGATGCTTTCAAAATTTTTAAGGCTGAAGTAGAGAAACAGTGTGATAAACAAATTAAGATCGTAAGATCTGACAGAGGAGGAGAGTACTATGGTAGATACACTGAGAGTGGACAAGCTACCGGTCCATTTGCAAAGTTTCTTCAAGATTGTGGGATTGTTGCCCAATACACCTTACCTGGTTCTCCAGATCAAAATGGTGTAGCTGAAAGAAGAAACCGAACTTTAATGGACATGATTAGGAGCATGCTTGCTAGCTCCAAACTTCCTAGGTCCTTATGGACTGAAGCCTTAAAGACGGCGGCGTACATATTAAACCGAGTTCCAACCAAGGCTGTTCAAAAGACACCTTTTGAATTGTTTAAAGGTTGGAAACCGAGTTTGCGACATCTACGCGTTTGGGGTTGCCCAGCCGAGGTGAGGATTTATAATCCACATGAAAGGAAGTTGGACCCGAGGACCTTAAGCGCATATTTTGTTGGATATGCCGAAAGATCCAAGGGATACAGATTTTATTGTCCTTCTCATAGCACTAGGTTTGTGGAATCAAGAAATGCCAAATTTCTTGAAAATGATTTAATCAGTGGGAGCGATCATTCTCAAGATCCTGGTCTTGGGAATGGTCATCAAGGTACTCAATGTTCCACTTCAACCAGCGGACCAATTGTTATAGTTCATAATGCGCCTTGTGTTCATGCACATATTGAGCCACAGGTCCGAGAGGTTCCACAAACTGCCGATCCAAATCCAGTAGATCCTGAGGTTCAACAAATACCTGAAATTGTTGAACAGCCTGTTGAGCAACATGATCCTGCTACACAGGAGACTGTTGAGGCACCATTGAGGAGATCTACTAGGACTAAAAGATCAACAATTTCTGATGATTATGTTGTGTATCTACAAGAATGTGACTACAATATTGGAGCCGAAAATGATCCTGAAACGTTTTCACAAGCCATGAATTCTAATGTTTCTGACTTATGGTACAAAGCCATGAAAGAAGAGATGGATTCTATGGCATCTAACAAAGTCTGGGATCTTGTCAAGTTGCCTAATGGTGTAAAAACCATTGGTTGTAAATGGGTCTTTAAAACTAAGAAAGACTCAAAAGGCAACATTGAGAGACATAAGGCTAGACTTGTTGCCAAAGGATTTACTCAGAGGGAAGGGATTGACTACACGGATACCTTTTCTCCTGTATCTAAGAAAGACTCATTCCGTGTAATCATGGCATTGGTAGCTCATTTTGATTTAGAGCTACATCAGATGGATGTGAAAACGGCATTTCTCAATGGTGATCTAGAGGAAGAGGTTTATATGAAACAACCAGAAGGATTTTCCTCTAGTAGTGGTGAGAATTTAGTCTGCAAGCTAAATAAGTCCATATATGGGTTAAAACAAGCCTCTCGTCAATGGTATTTAAAATTTCATGATGTTATTACTTCATTTGGTTTTGAAGAAAATATCATGGATGTTTGTATATACCAGAAGGTCAGTGGGAGCAAAATTTGCTTTCTTGTTCTATATGTGGATGATATTTTGCTGGCGACTAATGATAAGGGTTTGCTATATGAGGTGAAACAATTTCTCTCAAAGAACTTTGATATGAAGGATATGGGTAATGCATCTTATGTCATTGGCATAAAGATCCATAGAGATAGGTCTAGAGGCATTTTGGGTTTGTCTCAAGAGACCTATATTAACAAAGTTCTAGAGAGGTTTCGAATGAAGGATTGTTCACCAAGTGTAGCACCCATTGTGAAAGGTGATAGATTCAATTTGAATCAGTGTCCTAAAAATGAGCTCGAACAGGAACAAATGAAAACCATTCCATATGCTTCAGCTGTTGGAAGCCTTATGTATGCTCAGGTCTGTACTAGGCCTGACATTGCATTTGTTGTTGGAATGCTTGGGAGATATCAGAGTAATCCAGGTGTTGACCACTGGCGGGCTGCAAAGAAGGTTATGAGATACCTTCAAGGAACCAAGGATTACATGCTCATATATAGACGGACTGACAAGTTGGAAGTCATTGGGTACAGTGATGCGGACTTTGCTGGCTGTATTGATTCACGTAAATCAACATCTGGTTACGTGTTTATGTTAGCCGATGGGGCTGTGTCATGGAAAAGTGCTAAGCAGACCTTGACTGCTACTTCCACTATGGAGGCTGAGTTCGTCTCTTGTTTTGAAGCAACCTCGCATGGTGTATGGTTGAAGAGTTTCATATCTGGGCTTAGAATTGTGGATTCTATTTCAAAGCCTCTGACATTATATTGTGATAATTCAGCTGCTGTATTTATGGCTAAGAACCACAAGAGTGGTAGTCGTAGCAAACATATCGACATTAAGTACTTAGCCATAAGAGAACGTGTTAAAGAAAAGAAAGTGGTTATTGAACACATTAGCTCTGAATTGATGATCGCGGATCCTCTGACTAAGGGCATGCCACCAAAGGGTTTCAAGGATCATGTAGCGCGAATGGGACTTGGTTCCATAATGTAATGTAATGTTTCTTTACTGAAACTTTAATGTTCTTTAATGAAACTCTTATTCAGTTTGGATATTTTTTTGAGTTGTGCACATATTTATTGTTTTGAGAAATATCATTATGTTAGGACCATAAATAAACATAGGGTTTATTTAATTTGTATGGGTTGACATTGAGAAGTGCAACATATTGTGATACATGGAAGATAATACTCATATTTAGAGGAACTGTCGCCATGATCCATATGTTAATATTGTTATACAGTGGATATACATAGACCAAGTGGGAGAATGTTGGTTATTTTGGCTCTATTGGCCGTAGAGCAACCAACCTGTAAATATGTGGTCTATGTAGTTTCAAAACCACCTGTAACTGTAGCCCATGTTTGCATGTTCCTCAAATCTTGATGATGGCAGAGATTTTGAGAAAACGGTATAAATTTGGTCCCTGGTTCTGCTTCGCTGCGTGAGAAGAAAATATACCATCGCTTGCGGTGAAGTGAAGGATCAGAAGCACCAAACATTTGGTAATCCTCGACGAACTCGATGGCAGGAGGTATAACTTTGATTTCTTCCGCTGCGTTGCGTTGATGTAACATATCTCATGTATTTTGAGCTTACACATACATCTATTTTAATATCTCCATCTCTACAACTTTCATCTATCTAATAAATCTATTCTTGAGCCTGACAAATGTAAGTGCCTAATATTAATTGACTATTGCCTTCCAGTGAATTAGTCAAGATCCCGTCCTCCAGTTTGAAATGCGTCTGTCTGACTGACATCGATCAAGGAAAATCAACAACTCTACACGTTGAGATATATATGTTATGTTGCAAAAGAATTCTTCGCCTTCTCAATGATCTCAAAAGATGATCAACTCGATTTGGGGAATGAACAAGGAGCTGGGAAAGCAGGAGATAAAGACCTCATTAAAACCTCTTCCATCTTCATTACACACTGGCCATGGAAGTCCCTCTCCAATTACCTTCTGCCGTTTCCACAACGCAACCCGAAACTGATCATGTATATCGATATCTCTTGGAAAAGAAGAAGAAGACTATCAATTACCTTCCTCCATTAATTTCTCCACTCCTTAATGCCTGAAGCCTACTGTCCACTCACAGATCGATCGATCATGCGTAATGGTGGCTCAGTCTCACTGTAAAAGCCGTGCACGTCAAAGCTACACGTCGACGTCGGGCTGCATGGATCATGCACGATGGATGAATCCTGGCCGCTCGTTGCAGTTGCCAGTCTGTCTTATTTTACTGGTTACGTAAATAAAGAAGAAAAAAAAGCTTAAATAAAATAAAAGGTAAAAAATAATTGAAACTACTACGTTTGGTGACTTAATTACAATAAAAATATATTTAAGATGAAAAATATAAAATAAATCCTCTAAAATCTCAATTAAATGCGCCATGCCGCCACGCTCCCTCTCACGTGCCAGCGACCCGGCACGCTATTTATTACGCGATGTTACCACTCGGCGTAAACGTCAAATTAACGGTCGGATCGTTATCAATGAACCCGATACGATGTGCGAGTGCAATCATGGCGCTTCGCGCATCCCGCGACATCGTAACGGGGGGAGGCGGTATACTGTTCGTAGCAGAGTTACGCATACGTACGGCTGTAACAGTTGGAAATTTGCGGCGGCCGGCAGAAACCAGCGAACCGGAACTGACGCTATCGGACCGGGTTCGACGGCGAATAAACTGTCTTTTTTACTTTCGTCTGAGCTTTATTTAAAATAAATTTATAAAAAAAATTACTATATTTTATTAATTTAATTATTTTTTTAAGCAAAAGTAAAAAAAAAAAAAAAAGGAAGAAGACGAACATGGCAGAGGGGTGTACCTGGTCCAGAGGCGGTCCGGTCCGGCTCAACTTTTGTTGCAACGTACGTTGGGTCAGGCGCCGGGGGAGGCGACAGAGGCCGAAATGGGAAGGCGCATGCGGGCGTGGTACACGCGTCGTGCTGTCGCACTTCAGAATGCAGAGCGGGACACGTCGACGGCCAGGATCCCGACGTCACTCCCCTCTAGAATTCGTATGCAATCAGCCGTACCAACCCTCCGGTGCGACGAGCCTATCATAACCCGAAGCTTAATCACTATTAATCGCAATTAAGTATCGTCGTTGAGGCATTAATCTTCGAGAGGAACAGCAGTTCCCGCTGCAGAGCCTTGAAACCGAGGGAGAATCCCGCCATGATTCGGTCCTCCGCAAGAAGTAAAGAAGATCTGCAGTCACCAGACGGCACCCGCCTCCGCCATTGAATTTGCTTGCGACCAGGATTCGATTTCGAGCAGCAGAGTCACAGTGGCGCCCAGTCCACGCCTCTACCATCCAACCTCTCTGTTTTCTCTCTGCGACACTGAGGCAAACGAATGATTCCTCATTGCCCTCTTCATCGTCCTCTTCCCTCCAATTCTAGTAATCATCCAGTATTCGAGCAATTCCTTCAGTATCCTTTCTCTCTCAATGTCTCCCCTGCTCCGTTCTGCTCTGTTTCACCCGCTAGGTTACTTGCCTCCCTGCTTCATAGCTTCTGCTGAGTGCTGCCTAGCATGAGAGTTAATGGCCGCAGAGGAAAGAGAAGCACACACCGGACAAGTTCGTAGACGGGTAGAGGTCGAACAGTGGGATGTGCGAGTTTCCAAGGATGCTGATGGTCTACACGTGTGGACGACCGAGGAGGTCATGATTGCCTTGTGCTAAAGCCGAGGCCCTCTTGCTCCCCTTGTTTTCTGTCGATCTCTAGTGGTGCCGTGGCTTGATTTAATCCGTGGTTATTTGCTTAATATATTGATGATCTCCAACTGTTTCTAGCCTCGTGGCTGCTACTGCTGCTTAACATATGGATTTAATCCATGGTGGAAAGTACGCACGACAGTGACATTGCGTTTAGGGAGGAGGAAGCAACACCTCTTCTTCTTCCCTCCCTTGCTGGCTTTGCTTTCCTTCATAAATATAGGATAGGAATAAAATAAGATAAAATGAGCATCCTCGATCGAGTCCAGTGCTATATATACGCAGCTTGTTCGCCTTCCTATCCATGGCACTTCGGAACTCCAAACGGGAGAAGCCATAGAGAATACTGACAAAAAGCGGCGGCGGCGGCGGCGGCGGCAGAAGCAGCAGAAGAAGAAGAATAGTTCCGCGAGATGGAGGAGGTAACGGTGGCGGAATCGAGGTTCAAGAGAGTGTGCGTGTTCTGCGGCAGCAGCCCCGGGAAACGGAGCTCATACCATGACGCCGCGGTCGAGCTCGGCAGGGAACTGGTGATTCGAAATTTATTCAGTCAATTCTCCATGCAATTAGTTCCCTCTTTGATGCGTTTTTCTCCGTTCAGGTGGCGAGGAAGGTGGATCTGGTGTACGGCGGAGGCAGTGTGGGCCTCATGGGGTTGGTCGCCGAAGCTGTTCACTCCGGTGGCGGCCATGTCATCGGGTCAGCAAGCACACAGCAGTGTTCTTCAATTCCCTTCGCTTTGAATCCTTAATCACTTCCCTAAAATTCGTTCCTTTCTCGTCCAGGATCATTCCGCGAACCTTGATGCGCAAAGAGGTCGTCTCAAAATCGAATCTTGCTTCCGTTCCTGCATTGTTTCAATATCTGTTTTTGTGGATAGTTGACCGGAGAGCAGAGGTTCGGGGAGGTGAGGTCTGTGGCGAGCATGCACCAGCGCAAGGCCGAAATGGCCCGCCACTCTGACGCCTTCATCGCACTCCCTGGTCGGCCATTTCCTTCCCCCCATCACCTCCTTTTCCTCCTCCATTTCCTGCCATAGTGCCATTAATTGACTTCCGCCCTCATCATCACCTTCTTCCTCCTTTCCAATCTCCAGGCGGCTACGGAACGCTCGAGGAGCTGCTCGAGACCATCTCCTTCGCTCAGCTCGGCATCCACCGCAAGCCAGTATTCTCTGTCTCCCCCATTTCCCTACCTTGAATTACTTCTCTTAAGCAGCTTAACCACATGCTCAAAATTTAATCTTGATCAAAGGTCGGCTTGCTCAACGTGGACGGCTACTACGATTCCCTGCTCGCCTTCATCGACAAGGCCGTGGAGGACGGCTTCATCCAGCCTTTCCAGCGCCGCCTCTTCGTTTCCGCCCCCAACGCCAAAGATCTCATCCAAGACCTCGAGGTGACGATCCATTAATTACCTCTTTGCCGATCCATAGCCGCAGAGCTTTCCCTCCTCATTTTCCTGTTCTAGGAATTCGCCCCAGTCGACGACGCCGTGGTTTCCGAGCTCAGCTGGGAGCAGGAGCAAGTGGGACTCAACTGCACTCTCCAAGTTGAGATCTCTCGGTAGCAAGCATACAATGTGTTCTGATACTCCGATCATGTTTTGTCGAGGGGGGAAACAGAATCAAGCGTTCCTCCCGCCATGAATCCTGCTTGTTCCCAGCTTTAATTGCCACGGCAAATACAGTCAATTCGTATGTTCTTGTAGTATTTTAACGCCTGTTACCGTATGAGAAGATGCCCACGTAGATCAAGGAAAGTTTTAGCTTTTCTGCGACTGTAGGATTGGCGACGGTGAGCCTGGGACGAAGCCATGGCTTGATTCATCATGTCCTGTTACTGTTTCCCATAATCCACCTTCGCTTAAAATTGAATCCCTAATTAATTTCCAGACAATAAGTCGTCCATTAAATGCGCTGTAATTAAGGAAGCTGGATTCCTGCGTGTTCGTCGTTGACCTCATGGATCTATAGGTTTCATCGTGAGCTCGTCCATGGCGGAGACTCGAGGGTGGGGATCTCTGCAGAAGCAGCGAGGGACGGGCTTGTTGCTGGGGAAGCGCCATCTGTTTCGGCTTATGTTCATTGGATGAGTAATGAATTTTGTATTTAAATAATATTATAAATTTAAATAGGCAATTTTTTTGTCGTAAAAAAGACAGAAAATAAGACCATAAAAATTATTATTTGCTAAATGTAGAAGTATAATTTATTAATACATGATTGGTTATTGTATTTAAATTTAAAAAATAAAAATAGAATAATTAAATTATAATAAAATAGAAGCCCTAAAATGATATTTTTGCCTCCGTCGTATCACGTGGCCAAAAGAGTGGTGGCTATTAACGAAAACGTGTCAGGGTCATTTTGATATTTTTAAACTTCTGAGGAAATGCTTTAAAAAACGCTCGGGAGAAGGGGCAAGTTGAAAGTTTCCACGTGATTTCAAGAGGACCTTGGGGACCCACGTCGGACCCACGCAGCTTCCTCCTATTCAAAGCGGTGTGGCGTTGGCACTTCAAGCTGCTCTGTTTCTTCCCGGCCCCGAAGATCCAAATCGACGATCGATCCTACGACCGTGTAGGCTTCCACCAGATCGGAGGCGAAACTGGAAGGCTAACGGAAATCTATAGGCGGATCGAATGATCTCGGAGTTCGTAAGTCTTCCTAAATCCCGTCCTTGTTTCTTTCCCTTCGAATTTTCTTTTCTATCCTTCCATTTTGATGGGGAATCTTACTACTTCTTCGCAAGGTAATACTTTTAGTGAGATTGAAGTCCTTTGGCTAACGCCTGCTAATTTGATTTCGTTCAAAGTGGAAAATTCATTGTTGTTAGATTGCTGTTTCTAAACTAGGGAAAAAAGATACTTGTTTTATGGATAAGATCAAACGAACGACAGCTTTGTCTTTATCGTGGTCTCTGTCTAAGCTAAGATCATCTGTTTTGGAAGCAATATGATTAGGAATATGGCTATCAGTGTCCTAGGGTTTTAACTGGCATCGCAGTCATTGGGGATCTCTTGCAACGTGAATGTTCGGTTTTCCTTTACCTATCTTTTTCTTGAATTTTGAAGCTTTAGAATTCATTGTAGGACAATCATTTAGGGTCATTTTTCATGAACCGTGTTCTTCAAGACAGCGTTTACGTCCTCTTTGTTGATTTCCATTTCATATTTTTACCAAGCAAGTTTTTATAGGCCGCAGAATCCTGTCCGTCTTTTTCATTGATTCTGTATTGATTATTGTAGTTGTTATATTCAATTGCTTGCATCCTTATCGATTGCAGTTTGTGGTACCGAGTGCAACAGCTCGTTGTGGTAATTTGCGGAGCTCGTTGCTCCATAGTTAATTTGATTTCTGACTTTTGTCTTGCTGCTGATATTTTTCTCTTCGGCGAATGAAGACAATCCTGAGTTTCTGTGTATATAAATATATATATTCCCCTCAGTTTAATCCTTCATCAGTTCACCATTGTATAAACCACCTTCTTCTTACACATTGCATATTATAACTCCGGTACAATATTTGCTCCATTGGAGATAGTTCCATCTTCTATTAATATCAAAGTTTGTTTTTGCGAAGCAAGCCTCTGGTTGAGCAGTCTGATCTTTTTTAGGCTGTTATTTACACTGCGTTTGCTTGGTTATGGTTCAAGACATTTGAATGGTTGTGTGATTATTTTATTTTTTCATGTTGTTCAAAGTTCAACCATAGTTTTAGATGGAGTTTAACCTTCTCACACTAGCATACATGCCTTTGCAGTATCTTCAATCTTATCCTAATACTTATCTATGTTTCTTTTTAGCTTAATAAGGAGAATGGGTGTGGAAAAACAAAGGAAATTCCTCACAGTTGCACCTTTCAAGTGTGTTTGGTGCGAGGAGCTGAGGTTTAGGGAAGCAGGGCGTGGCTGCATAGCCTTTGAAGCATTTGCTCAAAATGATGTCACCTTGGTTTTCAGGGCACAGGCAGGGAGCCAACATTATCATTACAAAATGGATAATAATCCCAACTATACCATCATTTTGGGAAGCCATAGAAATCGAAGGTTAAAGATTGAAGCAAGTGGAAAGACTGTTGTTGATGTTGCTGGAGTAGGTTTATGTCCCTCTTCATCATTCCAGAGTTATTGGATCAGCATATATGATGGCTTGATTAGTATTGGCAAGGGAAAATATCCTTTTCAAAACCTTTTCTTTGAATGGCTTGATTCAGAACCTAAATTTAATGTTCAGTATATTGGTCTTAGTAGCTGGGATAAGCATGTGGGTTACAGAAATATCAGTATACTGCCCATGCAATCACATAACAATGCCATTTGGAGCCACATTGACTACATAGTTTATGAAGGGGAGGATGATGAGTGTGATGTGCTGGAGGAATTGAATCACAGCTTAGAAAAGCAGGGACTAGTTAACTTTCTGGAGAACTGGGATTTATCTGATCTAATGTTTGTTGTTGGTCCAGAAAGAAAGGTTGTTCCTGCACATAAGGTCATTTTGTGTGCTACTGGAGTCTTCTCAGAGTTAACTGATGAAAATGTTATAGAACTACCTTTAACATCATATCCTGTTCTGCATGCCTTTTTGGAGTTCATCTATGCTGGACAGACTCAGGTAAGTCATACAGGATATTTAGGAAATATATTTTGTAATTTTTCCTTTGATAACATTCTTTGTAGTATTTAATTTTTTTTCTTCCCAATTTAACCCAGATTTCAGAATGCGAACTTGGCCCTCTGTGGGATTTAAGTGTCCAATTTAAAGTTTCAGAATTAGATAAACAATGTGAAGAAATTATGAGGGGTTTTAAGATAAGCAATAAAAGTTTGGATTCTGGCAATACTGTGAAAATCACAAATCTGAGCTCCCACATTCAACAATTCAGCACCTTTCCTCATGAAGTTCCTCTTGATGTAGGAAAGCTAAAGCATTTCCTTGATACTGGTGAGCACAGTGATGTAAACCTACATATTGAAGGTCATGGCCTTGTTGCTCAGTCACACAAACTCATTCTTAGTCTATGGAGTTCGCCATTTGCAAAGGTATGTATGTGCTTTTGACCATTCTCCACTGATAGTTACAACAATTATCCACAGTTAGGTATCTTGTATTCATTCATCCAATTGAGCATCAACTTAAATTATATTGGATTTGAACCAATCTCATCAATATAAATTAACTGTTTCTGTTGCAGATGTTCACTAATGGCATGGTTGAAACCAATTCATCAGATATATATTTTAAGGATGTTTCTGCTGAAGCTTTTTTAGTCATGCTTCAGTTTATGTATACTGGGGCACTTGACATGGACATATTAGAGACAGGTCCCATTCTAATTATACTGCTACTGCTTGCCGACCAATTTGGTGTTACTGTTCTTCAGCAAGAATGCTGCAAACGTGTCATAGAATGTCTTTCAGAGGTAGTTTACCTCATCTTTCTTATGTGGTTGTTCATTTATTTTTCCCTTTCAAGTTAGTTTTCAAATGAAGGCAACAAGAGAGCAGAATATGAAACAAATTGGTGGTTTATTTGAAAATTAAAGACAATGTGGTAGTTCTAATGTTTTAGACCAACGAAGTTCACTAATTGGGTTATTGGTTGGAAACTAGGAAATTGAAGATTATGTTTGACCAACAAATTTCACTTTGTGCTGATCTAATGAAATTGTGCCTACGTCTTGTGCTCTTTTGGAACTAATTTACATTCATGCAATCCTAGCAAAGTCTAGAACTGGCTATACTGGACATGCCTTATTGGCAAAGCTACCAGTGAAGCAATAGTACTAAGTGCCAGAATCTCTGAAAGATTATTGGACATGTTTGATAGTATATGGTTTAAGGACATGGTGTTCAGTCATCATGAAAAGTGAAATTTATGGATTTAGAATTGTACCATGGGGTTTTCCTACTATATCGTTAAGTTAGTAGTTCAGCTAGCATATTTGAGTTGAAGAGTAATGCTATGTTGATCATGCTTTTCGGCAGCATCAGCATAAGCATCCTAGATTTACATCATGCACCTGTTCGATTCATGTCACATAACTGAAGAATCTTGGTGGTGTGGGATATCACAGATGAGGTCAATTCTATTAGCTCACTGCAGAAATGCAAGATCTTAATCATCTTGTATGCATAATATTGTGCAGGGTCGGTGTCATACCACTGGAACAAGCTCTTCCTTCAGGACTTATTTCTGTTTTGCAAATTTAATGGACAAGGCCTCAGAAGATTTTGGAGAAATTGCTAGATAATTGTTGAGACTAACCAATCAAAGTTTGTTGCAGGATATAGTTTGTACCGTTCTGCAAGCAGTTTCATCAATCCAATCATATAAACTGCTTGAAGAAACATGCAAGACGAACTTTGCAATGCACTTTGATTACTGTACAACTGCGAGCACTGACTTTGTCTTGTTTGATGAGGCAACCTTTAGGGATATTCTTAAGGTATGTTATGTTTCATTGGATTTACATGTGTTTTACGTTCTTAATCTTTGCCTACTTTAGGTTACATTCTTTTTTAAGTTTTATATTGGATGTTGCCACAAGTTCTCTATTATAACAGTGTCATTTCTCAGTGGTAACACAATACTTTGTCAACACAATCTTCCAAGTGATTATCCTGATCGTGAACATCATCTACTAATATAAAGCATCTGGTCATTCTAGTAAAATCAACTTCTTTGTTGTTTTGATCTCTAGTGCAATTTATAATTAATCACAGTCAGTATAGGTTTGACCTAAACTTTGCTTATGATTAGAGTTAGCCAAATCTTTGTTTATATCGTTAAACTAAGATATCCAGAGCACCTGGCAGATGGTTTCCTGAAACAACATGAGCGCTGTGAATTCGAACACCATAGGATGCTCCCATTTATATTGTGAAGTTATGGGATACATCTCCAGTTGTTGTATATCTTATATTGAATCAGTTGCATTGTTCTGACAGTGGTTATAAGAGATTCAATGTAGTGCAATCTGAATTGTTAGTCATGGTGGTTTAATACCTAGGAATTCTTTACTTGTAGAGAGACTACGGAAAGGGATCCCTATTCAAAGTTGTGGTTATGCTGACATATGAACTCCTTATCATTTTTTTGTGATGCTCTTTTCAGCATGCTGATATGACTGTAACTTCAGAAGACAAGGTTTTGGATGCTATACTACTTTGGTGCATGCAAGCCTGTGAAGTATGTGGCTGGGCTACAGTTGATGAACTAATGAGTTCTTCCACACCTGAACAAATTTTTGGAGACAGGCTTCATTCACTTGAGTCTCTGCTACCATTTGTGCGTTTCCCATTGAT
The DNA here is from genome assembly GCA_037177395.1 of Alpinia galanga. Lineage (NCBI taxonomy): Eukaryota > Viridiplantae > Streptophyta > Magnoliopsida > Zingiberales > Zingiberaceae > Alpinia > Alpinia galanga. The sequence goes on along the minus strand of JBAMHZ010464620.1, from coordinate 3,424 downwards.
GTCGTTGCATTTACTTGAGAAGGTATGCTCTAAGTCTTCAAGAATAAATTTGAGTGGTTCTTCTTGTGAGCTATGGAACTATTTAATTTCAATGGTACACTATAATGCTCGCAGCTGGCAGATAGCAATCTGAGCAAACGCATTCCTGTATTTCATCAGCTGGTGAGTTATTCATGTGAGTCTACTGGAATTTATTCCATGGTTTTAATTCTTGAAGAAGTTTAATGTCTTTATGATTCGAAAGGTGAATGAAGCAATCACAGGAGTGAAGTTTCCAGAACTCAGTCACAAGTGAGTGATCTCATCTAGACCTTGTACTTGAAGTGCAAATCCTTGAGCAATGAAATTAATGTGGTTTTGTATCAGTGTGAGATTTCAGCATAGACGATCGAGTTACAAAGAGCTTCAATACATATGTGATGGTGACAGAAACGGTGTAATATATTTTGCTGGGACGTCATACGGGAAGCACCCATGGGTAAATCCTGTTTTAGCTAAGGTGAGCTTTCAAACTCTATTTATGATACGCTGCACATATTGCTGTTATATGTGTATGTCGCCTCGACTCACTTCTTTATTTAATGTCCCAGAAAGTTACTGTAACAGCCAGCAGCCCTCCTTCTAGGTACACAGACCCAAAGGCATTGGTATCAATGGCGTATCAGGTAACTTATAGGCACACACAAGGGAATCCATCAAAGTTGGATCTGCTGTTACTAAATTGTATACTGGTATTCCATAGGCGACCTCCTTTGCTGGACCTCGGATAGAAGGCGGGCAGAGTTCCTCATGGTGGAGGGTAGACATTGGCGAAAATCATCAGGTACTCAGAATCCTTAAATGTTCAATGATTATGCTTCTTTTCCATAACTCATACTAAGTTAATCCCTATCCTTTTGAACTTGTGTTGCATATGTAGAAGTATTACTTGGTTCTATTGAATGACCCTGGAGGTTCCATAATAAGTTTGGTCGCAGAAACTTGTCGAAAAACTGCCTAACTTTCTTAAAATTATGCCGAGTTTATGGCCATGCTTACTCTGGAGAGATGGAAGTGCTACAAGAAGATACTGAGATAGTTTGGAGGTGGATGGTGGATAACTAAACAGAGAGTCTATTCCATCATGAACCCTCGTAAACATTTTTATGCGCATCATCGTAGGAAACTTGTTAATGTGGCTCCATTGGCATGCATGATCGATGCATCCTGCATTCGTTAATTCGAAGTTTCGATTGTTGTTCGGCTCATTGTCTCCCTGCTCTGCCTTTGCAGCTGATGTGCAATTATTACAGTGTGAGGCAAGATGGCTCCTCGACATACATGAGGTCCTGGGCTTTTCAGGTAAAGCTTTTTCTTCCTCTTTCTCGATACCTCTCTTCCATAATTGCTTCGTTCGGGCAAATGCAAAGGCGAAATCACTGACTGATGTTTTGCCAGGGATCCATGGATGGTGAAAACTGGACCAATCTAAGAATTCACGACGACGACCAAACAATTTGCCGATCTGGCCAGTTTGCATCATGGCCAATAACTGGTTCTATGGCATTGCTCCCATTTAGGTTCTTTCGAGTCATTTTGAGAGGCCCTTCGTCCGGCGATGCAAACGTTTGGAACCTCTGCATCTGCTTCATCGAGTTGTATGGCTATTTCATCTGAAAAGAGCAAAATTTTGGATCATCATGTCAATCTGAATTATATATGTAGAGGACAGTTGGTGTTGATGGATGAATGAATAATCTAACTTTCTGTATTTGATCAATTATGCTATGTAAATAGTTCTCACAAAGTCTTAAAAATAAAAGACAATTCTGAGTACGAAACTCTTATTAATTGTAGATAATTTTATTCTGTATTTTAAGAGATTATTTTTATATAAAATTAATGCATGGAAAAAATATATATAAAACTGTCATTAGTGGTCCTCTCAGCTACCCCTATTGAGGAGGGGATAAATCAGGAATTCAGGTGTGACAAATACAAAGGAGAGGGTCGGTCAATGACCCAGAGTTATGACTTCCTTGGGAATTGATCCATGTTCATTTAAGAGTTACCACTGTGTATTTACCAATCGAGTCAGCCTCGGGGCTTAATGTATAGAAAAAAATGTAGAATTGTCACATTAGCGGTTCCCACCGCTGCCCCTACGTGTGAAGGAGAGTAAATCAGGTGTCAGATGACCAGTGCAGAAATGTAAAGTCATCGGTAATCTGTCAGTGAACTTTATGAATCGATCCCTTACCCTTTCAAGCTTTAACATGGCTATATTGATCATCTGAATTAGCCTTGGATTGTTGCGAAATAACAGGTATAGAAACTCGCTATCTATTTATCTCAATATGTAAGTTAATATGTAGTTAGATTCGATAATTAACTCAATGGAAGATGGATTTTCAAATTTTAAGGAAGCTTTGCAAAAGTATCCTTTTATAAACCTTGAGAAAGAAAAAAAAAAAAAAGAAAGAAGAAGCTAATTTAAAAGTAATTTTGAAACAAATAAATGGTATAAGAAACTGAAATTTTTATATAAATTTAAAATTTTATATAACAAAAAGGTTGTGATAAATTTAAAATTCTGTATAAATATAATAACAGAGTTATTTGAGCTCCCATTATGATTATCTGAAACTCTTTTCTCTAAAAATCAAGATTGAGGAGTTGTTCTTTAATATTTTTTTAATTTTTAAAAATAAAATAAAATTACTATAAAAAATATAACAGTTATTCAAAGATTAAAAATTAACTGTTGAACAATAATTATAAGATAACCATTATAAAATAGTAATTACAAACTAACTGTTATGTAAAATATAAATAAAGAATAGAATTGTAAAAAAAGTAATTAAAGGATTTTTTTTTTAATAACGAAGAGATGAATAAAAAAATTATTTTTGATGTGATATTTTCCTTAGGTCACACTCTCTGTTCTTCATTTACTTTTATCCTCGACCCTTTCCTATCATGAAATAATGAGATAGTCCAACGCTGTCAAATGACTTGACCTATTCTAGCCACCTACCATATTCACTTACTTGGACCATTTAAAAGTCTCCGGTCTAACTCAGATAGCCAGCATAGTCATGTTAAAGCCTAAAAAAATAAAGAATTGATTCTTAAAATTCACCGTCAGTCTACCGATGATTCTACATTTCTGCGCTGGCTACTTGACACCTGATTTACCTCCCTCCACACGTAGGGGCAGCGATAAGGAGCCTCTAATATAGCCGTTCTACATTTTTTTTTTACTTGGACCATCTAAAGTGTCAATCCCATTGAGTGATCCAACCTAACCATGTTCACTTAGATTGACCGACCTTGATAAACCACCCAACACCAACCACTTTAGATAACTAGACTAAGCAAGCTCCATTAATTCACTTGATTTGCTTGACTCAATTGAAACACCTATCTCACTTAGTTTTAGATC
>JBAMHZ010464514.1:0-20251 GCA_037177395.1 Alpinia galanga | reverse complement strand
GTCTTGCAGGCTTTAATTAATGCACATCCGCATAGCTGCCTTGCACAAAAAGATTTAACTCATCCTGTCATACAGCAAACCAAAAGTTGGAAATCTAAAATTTAATGATAGCAACACTAGTCATCAAGTCGAGTAACGCATCCCCAAATTTAACTGAGAATGAGAAGAGTTATCAAAAGAAAGTGGAGAAAGGAAAGTAGGATCTTAGAAACAGAAAGCCAAATCGAAACAAGCAATAATCAGCAGACAACAATAAAATCATGCAAAATAAGTAAACTACTCAGCTGCAACAACCCAAAATCAAATGGACAACAAAATCTTTCCGGAAAAGAAGAGAATCAGTAAATATTGCAGGGAATAATAAATGCAATAGTTTAAATATGGAGACTCTCGTGTTAAACGATTTAAACCACTTCTACACGAAAAGGTACGGTGAAAAAGGAAAAAAAAATTTACTTGTTAAATTTAGACTGCAGATTATATGAATTATAGTTTTCAAGTCTCCAACTGAATACTTCTCAACTTGCAACCATGGTAACCGGATGCAACAGCTATCCTGGTGCTTTCGCGACAAGATCAGCTCAATTAGATGGAGGAGCCCATGTAGAAATGAGAATTTACGAAGGAACAAAGAACTGAAGAAGGCCACTTTGTGCAACAATGAGAAATCAATCAAAATGTCTGTTTTTCCATCGAACATATTAAGAGACTAGGACTCAGGTTCCGTGAATCCATTACCTCCGATTCTGGAACCAGACTTTGATCTGCTTGGGCTCGATGTTGGAGAGGATGGGGCACTCCCGTATGAGCTGTTGCCTCCTAAGCGAGCTCGGCTTCGGGCATTCGCTGTAGACTCTCTCGAGCGCCTCCACCTGCTCCGGCGTATATCTCACATACTTTCCCGCCTCCAACGCCGCCGCATGCTGCTGTGCTTTCCCCGCCTCCTTTCCGCTCACTACCATCTCCATCACTCCGCCTCGAGAACGAAAACCCCTAAAAATCCAACCTTCTCCAGCCAGCCACACTCGCCGCCTTCAGAAACCCCTCGCCGCTCCCTCCCTCCGGCTCCTAGGCAGCAGCAGAAGCATCACGTCGCCTCGGCCACTGCCGAGGCGATCCCCATCATCCTCTGCTCCTCGGAGGCAACCATTGCCCCGGAAAAGGAAGAACAAGGAGGCAAAAAGGAGATGTCTTGCTACGAGAATATGCTGGGCTGGGGCCTTTTATTCACACTGAACTGGGTGGTGGCTTCGGTTTCGGTGCTGTGTGCGGTGCGGGAGCTACAGCGAGGGGCGAGCGGCGATTTGGTCTTTTGATGTCCTCTTCTCTCTCACTCCCCCCTCATTAATTTAACAAAGTTGGAGGTTTTCTATTCTTTGGAGGAATTGTTTATGGGCAGATCTGGGGCTGCTCCTTGCGCTGTTGCTGCGCTTGGCTTGGCCTGCCCTGCCCTGCTGCAGCTGCTGTTGCCACTGCAGCTGTCATGGCAAAAAAGAGAGAGAAATAGAGGAAAATCTGAGCGAACACATAAAGTGCTTTCGCTGCCTTCAATGCTTCACCTATCAAATCAAAGTAATGGAGCGATGCCCATGTTGGCGAAGAGACTCCACCTCCATGGCTCCATGGACCATCACAGCATGCTCCATCTCGCCATGGACGCAGCATACGTCAGCCTCTCCCTTTCCTTCTTTCCTCTCCTTTTCAACAGAGTTTATCTAAAGAATTACAACAATTGAAATTTGATAACAAATGTCCATATGCAATTTTCATATATGCGATGGCACCATTATTGGAAACGACAAGCAGAAAAATATATATAATTACAGTGATTTAATTTGTATTGGCACCATAATTACCAAAAGTTACCAGAATCTCTGCAACCGATGCAGCAGGATCTTTGCCACCTTGCCTAGATTTGTCTCTCTACTCTGCCCCTCTACTCTCCTACTTTCCTTCCCCCCTCTCGCTCTCTCTCACTGTTCCCCAAAACGAAGCCTGATTCACGTAAATTTTTATGCGTATTTTTATTTGTTTTCTTGAGAGAAGATTAATAGTTGATAATTTAAATGCTGTTTATTTGACTTATTTAGGTAGTGATGTGTGATCGGAAGAGGAAGGTGGAGGCTTTTACTGTGTTCTTGCTGTTTATGAACATGAGTCAATGCGTCGGCGCCGAATCTGGAGTCGACGATGGAAGATTTAATGTTCAAAAAATAAATAAACAGAAAAAAAAAAATCAAAAGCACAATTATATAAACTTATATACCCAAAAATTAATAATTGGTTTTTTTTTTTCAAATATCAAGTAGTTTTAATCGATGAAAAACATATTTCAGTATCCAATATTTGGAAGGAAAAAACTCAATGATACTGCATGAATTTTATTATTAATCACTCAAATTCGAAATAAATAGGACAAACTATCTGTCTAAAATCATTTGGTATATATTATCAATCCCTTAGATATAATAAAACAAACAGAAGTTGGAATTTAAGAAACTTGATTAATGATTTTTTTTTTGTGGGAGTTAATTGTGGAATAAGAAGACTAAAATGTGTTTACTTCAATAGAAAACTTAAATGCAAAAAGAAAAATAAATTTTTTGATAAGAGTTAGAGATATAAATTATTTAAGAATTAGATGAAAAGATTAGGAATAAGAAGAGATTAGTGGGGACTTCTCGGATATGTTAATTATAAGGAGCACAATGAATTAGTGGAATAGTTGGGCCCAAAATTAGGGAACAAAGCATGATGGATATCTCAGATTAAACTCTTCAAGGAATTTAATAAATTATAGTGGTTTTTTTTACTATTTTATACTAAAGAAATATAGCCTGCCACAGCATATGTCATGCTCGAATAATAAATCAATATTACATGTACTACAATTATTAAATGTTAGTGGATGCATCAATCATATTGTTTGAACAAGTTCTTAATATTTCTTCTAATGCTGTTGATATTGAGGTATGAATCCTTAGTTTCATATATCCATATTAAAAAAAAAGAAGAAAATATACAATTTATAGTATCAAATTATACATATGATTATTATGGTTAAACTACATATAATGGATTAAAAGTAATATTTACCTCGTATTACTATGCAAACTTTTAGTAAATGAGTGCAAAATGAATTTAATTGAGGCTTACTAGAGCACTTTAATTTACTTTATTAAAAAAAAAACTATCCATTACTGTGCGATCTCTAAAGTGATTTTGGGAGAATAAATTGAAGACGTTCACATGATAGATAAGTTCATGCGTATCGAGATGCCTACATTTAACTCACAAGAATCCATCGTACATTGATTGATTTATTGTCCTCTTATTTTGTTGGTGTTCTTCGTGTGTTTTAAGCAGTGTAATACCAAAGTAATGTGTCTAATCCTTATTTATCTACTTCTCTCTCTCTCTCTCTTTTTAAATTAGTTACCTTAAAACATGCTTGACTATCCTTAACAATAGAAGAGAAATAAATAGAAGTAAATTTGCATGCCTTGCAGTCCAAGAGAAGAATGCCTAGGGACCCCATAAGACGCAAGGACAAAGCATGAATGTGTTAAGTTTGAACTAGCAAAGTAGTGTCCAAACATTTTAAACCCTAACCGAAAACCTAGGGCCCTAAAGCTACTTTTGTGGCAGTGGAGTGAAGAGGGACACCCAACACCAACCATCACTTTGTTACTCCTCTTCGCCTTCTTATTCTTATATATATATATATATATAATCTTTTTTTTTTCTCGATTGGTAATTATATAGTTCGATGATCATGATCAACTAACATGATAAACCAACCAAGAAATTCAATGACTAAGTTGTTTGAGAGAAAATATGTTTCATTCTTCAAAAGGCACTCTATCACTTGATATCTATCCTAGACTCTTTTTTTTGTCCATCCCAACCTAGAACATTTGAATCAACCAAAAAACAAAAAAAACTTTGGAAGTGGAAAAGAGAGAGTGTTGGCCACACCACAAACACAAAACAAAGCCCCTCCCTTCACTCCCAAGGTTGCCTTCAACTTTTCTCTCTCTCTCTCTCACTCACTCCACAAAAGAAAAGAGAAAGAAGGAGAAAAGGGATGGTTTTGGAGAGAAAAAAAGGCATCAGCTTTCTGTTTTTCCAAAGGTTGACATCCACACACTTTGATTAATTGTATTAACTACTTAATTTTATTTCATCTACAAATATTTTTGTCACTGGTAAATTTAGGGAGAAGGAATAAGAAGAAACAATTAATGTGCGATGACGAGGAGTGTAGGAGTCAATGTGCATAAGGTGTCTTCCTGTCTCCTATTCAGTCAGCATCATTACGCCCCTTCTCACTTTTCTCATGCTTCCTTTTCCTTGTCTATCATCCTTTTTTCTCAAACTTCTTCTTCTTCCTTTCTTCTTCTTTATCTTTCCAAACTCAAAAACCAATTCATGTTTACCAAAATATAAATGAAACTGATCATCTCAATATGTTCTCTTACGGAACAAATTAAACTTTGTGGGGGTCCCATTTCGATCGATTTGATGGGCCCAGGAAGTGGCCTTATGGCGGCCGCGTGCTCTGCTCCTGCCTTTGCGTGTTTCCCACATCTCACAGACTTTGTTTAATTTGGTTTTGTTTTTATTTTTTTTATTACTGTACTATGTTCTTCTTTTCTTTTCTTTTGTTTTTTCGTTTTTGTTTTAACAAATCTCATTAATCATAAGTCATAACATTTTGTAATATATGCATATAAACAAAATATTTAAGCTGTGATCGATCAAAGGAACTAATAAATATAATTAGCTGGAATTAATTGATTGAGTTTGCATGCATGGAACCATGAGTGGAAGGGCTTCATGCAATGCATGCATGGGTTCATGATTAGGAACCCTAGCAGGAGTGCCTCTGATAATTACTTGAGAGTTTTGTTTCAGTATGGTCGTTTGCATGCAAGCATCATTATGTAAACAAACTTCCAATTAACACGTCTAGTTAATTAAATTACTGGAATTTAAAGCAATAATTACTCACGAGGATTGCTGCATTTTCAATGAACTACTGCGTGATTATTGCATCTCTTGCATGGAGATTGTAAGGATCATCCATGTCCCCTCATCTTTGAGAAGTGCACTTCTCTTGGAACTAAAAAGGGAGTTAAAATTCCTCTTTTCTCGATAGATTTCAAAATTTAGAATGAAGAATTTTAAGTTCCTGAAAAAGCTTAATGTGAAGCAAAAAAAAACCAAGCAAGTGTTCCAGAACTTGCAGTAACAAGGAGACATGGCTGATCATTTCCACTCAACACTACGTGAAATACCTCCTCGACAATGGAACATCGCCCTCAAATTACACTGTCAGTTCGTTTTCAGCATCATCTCCAGAAACTTTGCTACCTGAAATATCGGCATTCAGCATGCACACAGACATTCTTTCCTTCTTCAGATCAATGTAAAGGTCACTAAGAGCCTTTATATGTGCTCGTTAAGATTTGACTCTCGTATAAGAAACAGTGTCGTGTAAGTTTCCACTGTTCCATCAACAGAACAAACTGGAGAAGAGAGTGAGGTTCAGATTTCTGCATGCCTCAGGAACCTCACCATGGCTGACCATTTCCTAGCCCTAACCGCAACTCAACTTCATATGTATATATATATATATCTTCTGTGGCACACAACCTAACTGCTTTCATTGACTCGGAACAGAGTCATTCTCCATCATCTCCTCGATCGGACTATACGTTTGCAGCCTCATCTGCCTTCCCCGCCCGGCACAAAGCACCAATCTTGTCTTCATAAATGGACGCAGTTGGCCTAAACCCACTTTCGATCATTTCATCGAACATTCGTTGGGCATCAGAAACCCAGAACTGCTTTGTAGTATCGTCGTCATTGACTGGCCGGATGAGGTCTAATGGCTACTTCATTTCTTTACAAACTTCTTATCTTTTCAGAACCTCTAAATTGTACAAGATTGAGTGAGCATCCAATTGTATCCTTTTGTGTGCTTCACAGCAGAGAATTTCTCTATCTCTTTTAGTGCTTTAATTAAATTTTTTTTTTTGTTTTAATTCTGAAGGCCAACAATTTTTTATGATTCATAAATTCGGAAGTACTGTGCTATACATATCCAAGATTAGAGATTCTGTTCTTAGTAAGAATTAAACGATGATGCTCTAGACTGTGAATTTTATCACTAAATGTTTTAATCACGACATCAGAATTCTTTTCATACTTTTTTTTTGTTGTTGTTAAAATGCTGAAGATAGATGATTTTTTCTTCTGATCGGTCCACTTATAAATTCAAAAATGTAAATGACTATGATAAGCATTCTAAATTTACTTTTAAGGGAATTGAAAACGAAGAAATAAATCATATGAAATATTTTCTAGAAATTGATCACTGTTCATTATATCAAGTCAATCTTTGTTTTAATTTTTTTTAATAATCTAAATGTCTAAATTTTGATCTGATTATTAATCCTGAGAATGTATTATCCTGTTTCACGGTATATAAAAAAAAGTTTATGCAGGTTCTAAAACTGGAAAGAGATAAAAATTAAAACTTGATAAGAACAATTTACAATTTTTAAAATTTACAATTTTTAAAATTTACAATTTTTAAAAATTACTGTTGGAATTGAAAAATATGCAAATTTTGTTTTACTTTTTATCTTATTTGGGAGCGGTATTCGTAATAAGACAATGATAAATTTATCATTCAAAAGGTGATTTACTCGTTCTCAGCGCCCCTGCTAATTGGTCACATAGTCAATACAGAAGAAGTAAATCACAAGGAGCACTTTGTGTCTAACCAAGAGCTAATGCAGCAAGAAGACAAATACTCCAAAAAAATTTACAGCCCTCGAAGATTGATTCTTTTTCTATTATATAACTATATTGTTATATTAGTTATAAGACCCTCTCGTGAGGATATAATAAATTTAAATAGTTACTCTGAGAAGGAATGGATTTTTTCTCATTTTACTCTTTAAAATTTACCTTTTTTCAATATAGTTTTTGTAGATTAAAAATTATTAAAATAGAAAACGACAGTTTGGAAATTTCAAAAGTGCCATTCTAAATGAAAATGTTCGATACAAAATAAGATATGAGTCAGGCCCTACTTTGAAATTCAACATAACAAAGGTCTAAAGTGCAAAGGTCAATAAATATATTTACAAGGGGCAAGCATGGAAAAGCACTATGAATAATTCAAGGGCAAAAATGTCAATAGATATATATAATAAGTAGCCATCGAGATGTAAAAGAAGCCCCTTTGCTCACCGCCGTCGCTCTTCCGCCAGCGATCTCAGCCGCCGTCGCCGTGGAAGCATGACCAGCAGCTCCTCTCGCAAGGTTGTTTTCCTCCCTTTTTTGGATTTCTTGTTTCTTTTGTCGATCTGCCCTCTCTCATGTGTTGCTGCATCCCGATTCCGCGTGTTCCTCTTTCTCCTTCACTCGTATGGCGACTTCTGATGCCCTCAATCGCAGATGCTGAGCAAGATCGCCAACAATAGGCTCCAGAAAGAGCTGTCAGAATGGCAAGTCAACCCCCCGGCCGGCTTCAAACACAAGGTCACCGATAACATTCAAAGGTTGACTCTTGATCGTCATGTCGCTCTTCCTGCCCTATTTTCAACAAGTTTTTAATTTTAGATCTATTTCCTTTTTGGTTTCCTTTTTGTGCGTGCAACTATAGTTTGTTTGTGTGTTCTAATAAGGTGGATTATTGAAGTGATTGGAGCACCCGGGACGTTATATGCCAACGAGAAATACCAGTTGCAGGTTGATTTTCCTGAACATTATCCCATGGAAGCTCCCCAAGTGAGGAAAACTTTCAAATTGTCTGCCATAATTACTTTTTTTTTCCCTTAAAAATGTAAGAGAAGATGAAATATTAATCGATTGGTTTGATCAGGTTATATTTCTGCATCCTGCGCCTCTTCATCCTCACATCTATAGCAATGGACATATATGTCTAGGTAATCCTCTTGATTTCATCTGGAAACTCGGTTAAACTTTGTCTGATAAAAGTTTGTTATTCATGACCTGAGGATTATTTGAATTCAGTGATCTATCCTTTTGTCACAGAGATTAGTTATTCGAAATGATATTCTGTCCTTCCAGTGTTTACAAATGTCTGTATTTTCTATGCGAAAGCCCAATTTTGTTTCTATCCATGTTCTGTACTTATGATGTACTGCTTTATGAAGTTGCAAAAACTAGAAATTGAAATTATTGTCTTATTATCTATTTGTTGCCTGTGCTAATTGTTGCATACCATGTGGGCATGGGCTTGATGCATCACGTATTGGAAAATGCAGTGATTGTATGTTGACATTGCAATGTCTTTTGACATATCTATAATTGCTAGAGAAAAAAAAACTTTTTTGATATTCCATTTGAAATGAGGAGATTGACTCGAAAGATACTTCTGATGTGATATCAAGATAATATATTTATTCATAACATTGGATTGTGAGATCCTTCATGCACTCTAATGTTTGGAACAGTTCATAATTTACTATGGTGATACAAAATATTGTCGCCCCATTTTCATAAATCTTAGATTTACTCAGAAAATGCTAATTTTCTACAGTGTGATTAGTTCGTTGTTTCTCATTTATACTTATTTAATTATTCCTGCCCATCTAATGTCTTGGCTCCTTGACATTTGGCACAAAGTTTCATCAAATACCTTATGCTGTGAGGGTACTGCTAGGGCTGAGAATTATATCCAATCTAGGATCTATGAAAATTCAAGAATGAGGATTTTACTGGAATTTATACTGAAGTATGAAATTAGTGCTAGCCTTCAGAATGGATATGGTTAGAAGGAATTCTGTTTGTTGGGTTTATTTTCTTTTCATTTTGGTTAGTGATGGAAAATTTAGTGTTTAAGATTGATTCAAGCTGCATAATTCTAGTAGCTGGAACAATTTTTTCTCAGATTTGCTGTTCGAACTTCCAAATCTATTAACAAGATCTACTTCCCTGGTCTTGTTTTTCTAGCACTTAGGTATGTTTGGCGTAGGCACACCCATTCTATAACTTGTGCCAGGAGATATATTTGTTTCTAATATTTTATTTTATTTTCATGCATGATCAGCTGGTGTCAAGTATTACCAAAATACACATTATGCTACATATACAGCAGCTCTTTCCAAACTTTGCTTCTCAATTTCTTATGATTTAGGTTCTAATTAGTTCATATTAAAACCATTCTCGTCCACATGGAATTGTTTATTAATTGTCTAGATCACAAAAAAAGGATAACTCAGTGCATGAAAGTTCTGCCATTGTGGGTCCCAGAGAAGGATTTATTGTACGTAGCCTTTTCTTGAATTGCAAGAGGTTGTTTCTGCGTCTCAAACGTATAACCATGAGGTCACATGACAGCAGCTTTTTTACTGTTGGAAAGTGTTGGATTTATTTGGACTGTAATTTGCTAGTACAAGAACACAACCTTCGCCATTTGTTCAAATATTTCATGATGTTTTCAAGCACAGCTAAGTTTATGGTGTATACATGCATTCTCTGTTGCATAGTTGAAAAGAACTTGCTGTAATGACTTATATGTAATTTTGTTGAAGTCTGGTCCAATTAAGTCTTGAAAGTTTAGAGCCTCTTAAGATTGATTTGCAAAATCAGAAATCAGCTTTTATAATTCATACCGAGAGAGAGGAACTACTCAAATTTTTGTATGCTTCTTTTCATAGTTGATTTGGAGTTTTAGGTAACACTTGTACCTGTAGTATTTCATTGCCTTGGTATGTATTGGATTTGTTTGATGGGGTATTGTGACAGTTCTAGGAATCTGAAATTTCATATTTTTTTTAAGCTTTGATTTCCATTACATTAGTGAATAAAATATTTGTATCACTATTTGTAGTCAAACACACAGAAAAAGTGGTTAAATTACTTGTGATTATATATTTTGATATACAAACACAAATGATAATGGGATATGACTTTTTTATTACTGATCGTTACTCAAAATTTTGATTTTCTACAGCTTAATCTTTGTTTGCTTGATATGCTTGTCTTCTTGGTAACAAATGGGTGGGTAGGTAGCACTATAGAGCAAGAAAATGTTCTGACATTCTTATAATTAATCAAGAAATGTCAAAAAGAAACATTCTACAGAATTGTTCAAAATTTTATCATATTTTCTTACTTGCTCAGAATGTTAATTTAGGTCTCAAATGAAAGGCCTAATGACTTGACATAACTTCCATAACAGTGGATGATGGTTATGATAAACATTAATTATCTTTCATATGGGGATAATATCACGTTGAGTGTAGGCTTCCTCCATAATCATTGTGGTTACCATCATCCACTGAATTCAACCAGAAGAGAGACCTGCTTTAAGCATGGATAAGTTGTCGTAGGTGGTCTTTCATTTTTATCATATTTTTGTTGTATGAATGCATGCATTTTGCCTGCAGGCTGCTGATCTCTTGAAGATGTAATCATATATTGTGTTTATTCCAAGTTGTTTTGGTTATTGCCTGTTAAGTTTCGATTTCATCTTCACTCCCCAGTTTGGCAATTAGAATATGTGCTCATGCTGTACAACAAAAGTTCATTCTACATCTTATGCATACTTCCTTTGTTCTTAAGCTTGAACATAAGACATCCATTTGGATTTGACAGTAAAAAGCACACTTTCTAGATTATGTTAATTTTGTTTGTTCTGACAACAAAGTGCTTCAAACATTCACCCTTTCGGTGTCTGGCAGATATCTTGTATGATTCCTGGTCACCAGCAATGACCGTAAGCTCTGTCTGCATCAGCATTTTATCCATGTTATCAAGCTCCACGGCGAAGGTGATCATCTATCTGCAAACTGACATTAGCAATCGTGTCAATTTTAATATTGAAACTGGCATCTTTCTGATTCTCATCAGGAACGTCCACCCGACAACGATCGCTATGTGAAGAATTGTAGGAATGGAAGATCTCCAAAAGAGACTAGGTGGTGGTTCCATGATGACAAAGTCTAAAACTGAAGGACACTGGCCTTGTTTCAGTCCTTAACTCACAGAAGATCCATCTTCTTCTTTCTTGAGCAGGCTTACAAGATCATTTCAACCAGTGATTATATTTATCCTCTCTTTTTTTTTTTTTTGCTTTATTTGGTAATTGTAAAGAGGAGCTTAGTTGTACCCAACAATACAATAACATGATGGCTTGCGACTAAAGGAAACTTGTGCAGTACTTTTAGTTTTGTGTTATTTACCCCTCTTTTTCTCAAGAAGATATTGGAAGAGATCATGCCCTCCAAGAGGTGCATATTTTAGTACGATCTAGGATGATACTGTGTGTTTGGGGGCTTTGGGCTATTTGTTAGATACTCTAAAATATTTCGGTGGTTCATTTTAATTTATTTCTACCACTCTCATGATTAGTAGTGTGCATTCTGTAATCGAAGTTGACTAATCAAAGTGATCCAAATTGGAAAACTGATTTTAACAGTTGGTGAATTTGGTTTCAGTTTGCAAACCAGGTAAAACAATCGATCTATTCTTCCTCTATAGATGCATCATTCTTGTTAATTAATTTATGACTTGTACAACATAATCCATTAAACAATAAGATACATAATCTGGGAGTAGTAAACTAATCCCAACAAACTTAATTAAAAACCAGTATTACAAATTTTGAGTAAAAAAAAATAAAGATGCAATGACATCAGATTTCAAGTTTTCAACTTTTTTCCACCATTTTTTCATCAGACTGATGAACTTGGAAATTAATTCCAAGCAAAAAAAGAAAAAGAAAAAGATAAACCCTTTAAATTGATTTTATTTTTCTTTTTTTGAAATCATTTTCATCTTTTTTTTTCAATGTTTTGACTGCAATCCTTTTGCTTCAGACCCTTTCATTATCCTCAGCCTTTTGCAAGAAGAGATGAACATCCTGCAAGCATCAAATCAATAGGAATGTAATTAATTAATCAAATGTTTCTATTTAAAACATCTAAAAATAAAATATATGTACAAAGAAAAGAGAGCAAAAAGAAATACTTACTCCCATGGAACATCACCAACCAACATCAAATCTCCATCTTTATCCTCATAAGTGATGGCATACTCCCATCCACTGCCTTCTTCCTTCCCTGGCACCTCTCCTGCAAGAAATGAATGTTTTTATTATTGTTTGTGAATAAACATATTTCATTCTTAATTACCATACAGTTAAGTACAAATTATCATTCTTGAAATTTACCTACTTCTAAGAAAACCTTAAAGTGATATATAGTAGGGGTTTATACCACTTTTAAACAAGCTATCAATTTTGAGAGGCAAAATAATTTTTTTTCATAGTTATATATACTCACCTAAAGAAAAGCATTTGAACATTTTGTCCAATGCTTCTCTAAGCTCCTTATAACCTTTGTACACCTTGAGATCAATCTTTCTCAGGTAAGGAGCTCCATCCATGCTTACTTTCACATACAATCCTGTTGCATTTGCCTCTGCCTCTGCCACTGCCACTGCCTGAACTAATAGTAAGTTCTTCCGGTAGGATCGGATCGGTGGCCATCCAATTACTTGTGCCCTATAACATGATTATGAACATGTGTTAATTCATTGATAACAATTCATAGTTTTGAGATATCACTTAAAGACAAGTTATTTTCAAACTTACTTTGTCATTGGAGTTTCTAGGCCATTCAGATCATTGTAGACCTCTTCGAAGGACTTGCTTTTAGCACAACTCTGATTTTCATCCTCCGAAAGTGCTCGTTTACTACCTTTCGCAGCCCTCGACTTCTCTGATACAACCACATCGATGCCCGGTAGACCCAGCCTTAGTTCAGTATCCCTAAGGTTGTCAGTACTCAAGGCAGTCTCCATGGCTATAGCAACTTGCTCAATCTCTAGTTCAACACAGAAGATCACAAGGTTAGCATTGGCTAGCTATACATCCACACACACACACATATATATATAGCACTTATTGTTCAATGAGTCAGTGACAATTAAGCTTGCATGGTGGATCAAAGACATCCATGAGCACCATAGCTGATCAACTGATGTCGTCCGATGGTGATAACACGGTGAGGATTTCCATCCATGCTGATGCAAGGAGATCTCGACTGTCAAATCGAGCAATGGCACCCCCCCATGTGTGCTGGTTCAAGACAAGGGCATGTGATTGAGGAAGCCAAACAAATGTGACTGGTTGGCTTCTTAATTTATGTAAAGGGCATCACATGAGATGTTAGCGTTTGGTCGGTAGGCCTAACAAAGTGATGATGGATCATGTTTGGTATTATGACCAATTAGCACATAGAATCAAATTAAATCAAGTGTTTTTTTGTATTTAGGAATCTCGATGGCTTTAACATATCAAAGTGTCGATATTTGAAGTGTAGGTAGTAGAAATGAGGCCCCATATGCTAGCTAGATTCTCATCACTATGATGGCTGATCAAGTAAGAGGAGACTTTTTTGGTGACCAACAGAATCTATGAAGTTGTTAGATATGCAACAGTGACTAGTTACAGCGGTTTGTTCATCGAGCACATGAATCTTTTTTATCAATCAATGGAAAGTAAGAGCCCTTCGACTTGCATAGTTATCGACTAGTTAGACAATGACTAATCGAAAAAGACAAAGCCATACACAAGTATATCAATTTTGAAGGACAGTCATTTTTTAAGGTTCAGTTCATTCTTAAGATACATTGAGTTCATCCATTTTTTCTGCAACTTAACCTGATTCAAAGATAAAAGTCATTGAAATCCACCCACTGAAATGTGCAAATTCAATGGACAGGTGAAAAAATATATATATTTCAAAGTGTCTGTTGGTCAGAAATGTCAAGTGCTTATTTTTAAGATAGAACAACATCATGATACTGGCAGCAATCTTATTTTTATGCACCACCTCCAAATAGTTGAATTTCAGGAAAAAAAATATTTAAATGGGTTTGAATAAAAAAAACAGAGAGGTAAAGTTTGATTTCGTTGTCAAATGTGACAGAGAGAGACAAATATTACCCCTAATTCATCAAGATGCACAACGCAATGAGGAAGCAGTAAAAAAACTTTCATTGCATAAAACAAGAAATAGAAAAAGAGAATTGCGGTGGAATAGTCTAAAATTATCGTTTAGGAAGATGAAAGATGGATTCAATTCATGATATTGTGGGTTAGAAGAATTGGCACCTGATTCGGTATTGCTCCAGTTATCGTTTCTTCACATCCAGAAGCTTGTGCAATTTCCAAATTAGTCTGTTTCTTCCTGCTTAGCGATGAGACACCTGAAGTTTTGAAGAAGAGGACGGTGAGAGAGAGAGAAAGGGACTGATCTTTTGTTCGCAATTGCAGAAACTTCCGATTTTCTGTTGAGATCCTTTTGGATCGGATTGTTTATGGAAGATTAGGGTTTTTTTCCCCAAAAAATCTTGCAGTAGTGTGGAACAGCAACCTTAGACGAGAAGAAGGAAAGGCTAGATCATGATCAATCCCAGCTGGGCTTCACTCTGCTGATCCCACCTTAAGTTTTTCCCCAAAAATAGAGCTCCAATTTGTTGACTTCTTTCACAATTAGATTGCTTCCTGTATGCTCGACGGAGCAGCAGCACTCACTTTCTCCAAATGAAGAACCCTAACTGGGCTGGCCTTTGCATGGTCTTCTCTCAATGGTATTCGCCTTCCAAAGGTCGGTTCGATCTCGGGCAGTGGTGGAAGAACCAGAGCTAGAAAGTTCGGCACCAAGATGCCGCCTTTCCTCTTCCCGGCCTCATTGCATCTCAGCCCCGTTTCATCCAGCACGAGAAAGAGGCATTTCGGTCCTACCAATTCCTCTCCATGATAAACGATCACGTTAGAAATCCCGGCCACTGACCGGTGACATGCGGGATGAGGCCCATGAGCCCGCCGATCTGTACGATCCGAGGTTGAAGGTTGTGGATGTCAGCGGAGGGACTGAATTCGCTGCATCAGGCATTGTCGAGCACACAAACCCCAAGAATATGGCCATTCTCGACCAGTCCCCGCACCAACTAGAGAAAAAGCAAGGCAAAAGGAGGAATTGAAAGAGTTCGACATCATCGAGGGGGATTGGTACATTTCTACTGGAAGGAAACACTTTCTTCTTGCCAATTTATCATCTTCATTCGATACAACAGTCGAAGTTACCTCGTTAAGGATTCTACCCTTCGAGGAGCAAACTTGTATAGGTTCTTGGTTGAGCATGAAAACATTTTTAGCTTTCTCTTGTCACTCCTGTGAGTTCTTATAAAACTCGAATAGGATGAATTCTCGACATCATTTCACTGTTTGAAACTGAATTCATCGTTTTTAGCAGCTTTAAGATTCAATAATTAGCTTCAAGAAAGCAAAGAAGAAGAAGAAGAATGGAAGAGCAAACTTGTATAGGTTCTTTGTTGAGCATGAAAACATTTTTAGCTTTCCTTTGTCACTCCTGTGAGTTCTTATAAAACGTGAATAGGATGAATTCTTGACATCATTTCATTGTTTGAAACTGAATTCATCGTTTTTAGCAGCTTTATGATTCATTAGCTTCAAGAAAGCAAAGAAGAAGAAGAAGAAGAATGGAAGAGCAAATTGCTTTAGTTTAGTTTTTTGGCACGCAGTCGATTCGGCTGTAGAATACTCATCAGATGAACCAAGAGCAACCCCTTTTCCTTGTTTAATATTCAAAGCGTTATTTTGTTAATTTCTTCAACATCGAGGATTTGCTCAGTCACAGGTGTTGAGAGAGAATCCGGAGATTCAAATCTGCAACTACTTTTTCTCTCCCTTTCATCTTCTATTTTCCCAAATCATCACTTGCAGTAATTCTGTTGCATTTGAGTATTTTCGTTCTCTCATTGAGCTGAATCATTATTCATTTTTGGACTCTTATATATACAAAGCTTATAGAATTTCTCGAAAACAATAATTCAAGAAACCAACAACATACAATCACTAATTTTCATTGAGATAATGCATGATAAGTTGACATCTTTTGGGGCCTAAACGATTCTTCTAACACTGTTATATTGCTTTGCAGCTTTGCTTTGTCCAAAGGTTGAAGATATGAGCAAACCTGTGAATTGCTTGCTTCATCTTGGGAACAATCGACCGCGATGTGTTTCATGCTGGTGCCGATCTATATGTGGGTTGAGGATCAAATTGTTCCCAAAGGACAGATTGTTTCTCTATATAATGAATTCAGATTGTACGTGAATGACTTGTTCATAGTGGCTGTAGAGATGGAAGATCTGTTTGTTCTTTCTCTCCTACCAATGTTTTGGCAATCTACGTAATGGATAGATTGATCTTATCAATTCCAAACTTCAAATTTATTTGTTTCACTTTAAATCGCGTTAATTTATTGTCAGCCTGCAAATTCTTTCTTTGTTTTTTCTTTTGTAAATTTGTTTAGTAGTGAAGATCTCCAATACCACTAGGAGTCTGCCAATGCAATCTCATTTTTTTTTCTTCTAAATTACAGTCAGAGAACTTAGAAAGTGAATGAATTAAGTCGATATTGATCGATTCGTTGACTTTTCCATGTTCTAATCTAATTTAAGCCATTAGCAAAAGGTCAAGGTCTAAAACTCCAAAACCAGATAATAATATTCAATGTTTCTTTTTTTGAAAAATAATGATAATAAAGCTTCTCATTAAATTATCATATGAACTCATCATGTACAGGATGTATCACACTGCAAGAACTAGCCACAGTCATCAGATCATCAGATCAAAATCCAACTGACGAAGAGCTACAAGAATGAAGATAGTTCAAATTGCACAAGACACTGAACTATAATTTCTAGAACATAATTGAGAACTAAGAGATCGAAGCTAGCTTTCAAGATGTTTTATATACATTTTATGATTTTGTGTTCTCGTACGTATAGCTGAGGAATTAATGTAAGAATGATCACACCTTTGTTTTAAAAAAATAAAATAAAGTTTGTATTCTGACCATGAAATAATTAATGACAATAATTAAGACACATGAGACAAAACTGATAACTACAAAACCTACTGCTCCAGCTCTTAATATCTTGTACTTGGAAACAGAAGAGTAAATACTCATCTTTATGTTTTATCATAAAAGCAGTGGAGTCTCCAGTACAAATATCATGATTCAAATACACATATAAAGGTAATTAAAGAGAAGACTCGTCCCTTTCATCTTTCAACACAAGTTATTTTTCAGAGATTCACTTTCCTCAATTGCACTAACACCTTCCAACCTTTGCAGTCACATGTCCCTCTCTCAGTTGCCATTTGGACAATGAGCTTAACCAAGCGAACACACACATACAAAACAAGAGGCCATGGCAAGAAACTTTTGAAGTCGTATGAATGTAGGCATGCCACTTTAGTGCTTCTGGTGCATAATATCACAGCTCTATACTATGTAACATGTGTCCTACAGTATCTGCTTCTGGCTTTCATCAGCTAGCTACCTTCTGAGGTCACAAAATATGACCTGAAGTGAACTAAGTTACATCAGTAAACATCTCTTTGAAGTGTCAGAAAAAGGATTTGCTGAAATTTCACGTTTACATATATTTTTGAGAGTTTTCAGAAAAGAAGATTGCATGTGTATCACTCTCTGAGATTCTATAACTGAAGTATAGGCTTAATGAATCAGTTTAACTTAAGTTTGGAATGTGAATTAAGTCTTTAATGTCTACATGAATGCATGCAATTAACTTCAACTTGTACTGATGCATGAAATAGTAGTGAACAAGGTCAACTGATAATAGATAATCAGATATATGGACTATTGATGAGTATACATGATTCAATAAATTAAGTAAAATCTATGGTTGAAATCAGTAGTGAACTGTGTATTATAACTAGATATAAGAAATTTTTAAAATACTGAATAGATGTATATTCTTACCTTTGTTCATAATGTTTTTTCCAACAATTTGTGTGATATTTTCAGCAAAAAAAAAAAACACCCAAGCCAAGAGCTTAGGTGATCTTCAAAGTTAAATATTAATATATATCTGTGGTTGAGAAGGAGTTCATCTTCTTTAGCGATTGATAAAAGTTATGAAAAGTCTCATATTTCAACATATTATCTCGATATGAATCCATGCATATAGAAGGAGAAAAAAAAGACTCAATTTAGTTAAAGGAGAAAGAAATGTTCTATTTATTATACAGAAGTAGCAATACTGTCACAAAGAAAAGAAAGAAAATAAAAATAAAAATCATGGGGAAGAACAAACTTCTAGCTAGGACCGCGAAATCCTGACTTTATTATCACAATAAAGAATCAAAATAGGAAAATTTTAAATCAACTAACCTTAATTAATATACGAGATGAACATTCTCAAGCATGAAACCCTAATTAATTCTACTCTCTCAAACTAGCTAGTTGGTGCTCCCACAAGAAGATGAAGCTGCAACATGATCTACAAATTTCATGGCCTCGTCGACGAATTACTTGGATTCTTATTATAATAAAGATGGATCACTCTGGTGGTGGAGGCCATGGACGAGAGTTATAAGATCATGCTGGCAGCTTCATCTACTGATGGTGCACCCTAAAATTAGGGCTATGGGTTGGGAAGAAGAAGAAGTAGAGGCAATTGTTATATAGAAGAGAGGAAAGGTGGGGACTCATATCTTAGTTATTGTTTATTTTTAGGTTTAAACTAATTATCATTAATAAGGAATAAGATTAATCCAAGTAGGTGTGGTCCAAGAACATAAGACAACACTAATCAATAGTGTTGTCATACATGCATGCATGCCTACATTAATTTAACTCCTTCCTTTTGTGCATCCACATGCCAACTACAATACCCATACTTATAAGTTTTGGCATATAATTAAACTAAAAAGTTATCTTATTTTCCAAAAATTATGTGATTTGTAAACAAATTTATTTATGGTGGTTCAAAACTCTCTTTTAGGCATGCAAAAGAAATCCCTTCTTATTGACTATATAGTAGCTAGATAGGTTGGAAGAAGAATCTAAATTTATATACAATGTGAGACACACCTTATTGATTATCATAGATTATATATATATATATATATGTGTGTGTGTGTGATTTAGTCAAAAGGTAATACAAGTGGTATGATTTGGTGAAATGAGGGGACCAATATATTCCAATTAATTACAATCTGTTATATGTGATGACAAGATTCACAATTTTCACACATCACAAGGTTGAGGATGAGGTGAGCATATCAACAATTCAATTTGCATAAATGTGAACTCTGTCCATCCTCTTGTTTGTATGTATATATAAGTGTTTGAGAGGAGGGGGGGGAATATATTTGCACATATTGCAAAATTAATATATTTAATTCTAATTTTTCTCATTCAATTTCTTTCATAATTTGTGCGAAGCAAGGCTTTACGAATAATATGCCATGTGGCATTAATTGTGATATTTTTTTTATGATCTTAAAGTGAAGTTCACACTCCTTTTTTTTTTCTTTCTATCTTTTTGATAAAATTTTAGTTAGTGTGAAAATTACACCCTTAAAGTTTTAGCTTAGAATAAATAAATTAATTTATAAATAATAAGGCAGATGGATTTGTTTGTTGGATAAATACTCTCCTTTGAGATATGGACTGAGGCATGGTTACAAAAGTGGCAATGGGCACAATTAGAATCCTTTCTCTAATCGCTAACCCTTTCAATTCCATCTGCCAGTCGTGCCGAAGATATAAATTGCGATAAAGAAAAGGAGAAGGGATGGAGAATCTCAACTAATATGCATTTATGCAACTCTCCATTTAACAAACTCATTAGAAATTACATAGCTTATGATGAGTATATATATATATAATTCAGTGAGTATTCTTGAGTACCTCTATTATCCATCGTCCGATCTTCTAGAGTTCAAGGATTGACTATAGTACTCATCCGATTAGACGGTGAATGATAGAGGTGCTCACGGATAAGTTGTGTAAGAAATCATTCCTCTATATATATCCACTGTCCGATCCCTTTGGATTCAGGGATTGAGCTACGGTGTGCAAGCGATCGGACGGTAAATAATAGAGGTGTGCACGGGTGCTCATGGATGAATAGTATACGGTAGCATTCCTATATGTATAGGAATGTTACTCTATAAAACTCACCCTTTAGTGCATTTATTATCTACCGTCTGATCTTCTCGGGTTCAAGGATTGAGCTATAATGCCAAAACGATGGGACAATAAATAATAGAAGTGCTCACGAATACATTGTGCATGATAATATTTCTTTATATATAATATTTATCTCTTTATATATATAGAGAGAGGGGGGGGGG
>JBAMHZ010464200.1:0-20261 GCA_037177395.1 Alpinia galanga | reverse complement strand
TTGGTTTGTCGTGAAAAACCCCTAGTTTCTCAACCCCCCCCCCCCCCCCCCCTGCACCAGCGGCCTTTCGACGTCACCTACATTCTCTATACTATCCTGGTAAAGTTCTTGTGCGTCCTGTTGATCTATAATTTTTTTTTTTTTTTGAAAAAAAAATGATTTCAAAGTCGTTCTTGCCATAGTAGTTCGTTGGCTGTTGTCTAAACTTTCCACGGATAAGAAAGTCTATATAGAAATTGAAATTTAAAAGATTATTACTCATCTAAATAAGGGATATTGTTATTTAGCTGAAGATTATATTAGATATATTGAATGCTACTGCAAGCTGACATTTGCAGTTTCTCAGAGATAATAAAAAGAGATTGGTTAGGACACGCTTGGTCGAAAAGGATGGATGTTGGGGTCAATGGGATGCATATGGAGGATGAAGAAGATGACTTCATGCTGTCAAGAAATTACTTCCTTGCCAAAGAAATTGGCAGCTCTTCCAGGAAGAAATCCTCACAAAAGCATGTTGACATCACTCTTGTTGATGAACAGGTTTCGATTCACCTCCAAAATACAAATTGTAGTCACTTTCTGTGATCCTCATATTTCTTTTCCCCAGAGTTGCAGTTATCCATCCACATATTATTGTTTGCTATCTGGCAGTTTGTCACGTCCTTGTTAGTCATTATACTCTCCTATCATTGGAATTTGCTATTGGTGAGTTGGAGAATCTAGGTTAGTATACTGAGAGAGAAATGGCCACATGTTTAAACTACAATTTTGGGATCCAACGAAATTTACCCCTGTTGATATCAACACTCTCTTGATGGTGTAACTTTTTCCTGCTGTTTAGCAATATATAATACTTCCTCTTATTCTCAACTTAAGATAAATACTTTTTATGGAGTAGAACATTTTGCATTTTTATCTGATATTTTTTTAGTATTTGTCTACTTATTTAGTTTTTATTTCTGAACTTTTCCCCTTGTTTTACTGGTTTCAAGATTCCCTTGTGGCCATATCTTATCTTCAACTCCAATAAATTCTCTGTACTTGTTTTGTTTCCTGTTGCAGTGTGATACTGTTTCGAGTAGGCTTCTGTGACTTCTTAAATGTTGTTTACATGAAAAACATTTAAGTTGCTTAGAGGCTTAAAAGGAATATCCTATAGCTACTCGCAAGTTTAGTCCCACCTTTGGCTGTGCATTAACAAACTCAAGCTCCACACAAGTGAATACAAACAATGCCTTGTATAATTAGTAACCAGACAAGTTTACTACTTATGTGCCAATCTACTGTTATTGGATAATAACCAATTGATTAGAATAATCAGTTTACTAATGTGAAATACTTGAAGAATATGTTTTTAATTTTTCACCGTGTTATTCTTTTTTAAAACATTACTGTTAAGGTTATCATATGACATTTGGAATAACATGCCTATACTTTTTCTGATGCTTACACTATTTCATCTCAGGTCCTCCGAAAAGCAGTCTTTGATATCCCACCAAAACATGAAAAAGAAATTGAACATTTAACAAAGAGTTACAGAAATTTATACCCTAAGTGGCTTTTTGAGTTAAGGTATGTAGTCTTGCTTATGTAGAATTTGGTGGTCCTTCATTTATCATTCTAACATGAGCAGGAATTAGATTTCTTGCTACTAACATACCATATGCTTTTGGCTACAAGTTATTTTAGGAATTCATAAAATTCATCAAAACTCTGTTCTTTTAAATGTATTTTTGAAGGATTGCACTTATTGTAGGTGTGGTTTTGGCTTATTAATGTATGGATTTGGTTCTAAAAAAGTCTTGCTTGAGGATTTTGCTTCAACAAGCTTGACTGATTTTGGAGTTGTCGTGATCAATGGCTATCTTCCATCAAACAATCTTAAACAAGTATGATTTTCTTCCTTCTATGCAATTAAACCCTATGGCTTACAAAGCCTATATTTTGATTTTCTTTTTTACCTCTGGAACCAGTGAATGCACACTACTTCAAGGCATATTAAAAAAAATGGAAAACTAAAGTTGCTGAGGTATCAAAGAATTATCAACTGAAGGAAACTCGTATTTTTCTATTATATTCTTTTGGTCAGAGAGGTTTTCTTTATCTAATGTGCTTAGGTGTCTCTCTCAGTCTTGCAGCACACCAACCAATTTTTGAGGTGATAATCTAGTATTGTTGCTAACAGTGTTTAAATTTGATATGGCGATATGGGTGTTTTACTCTTAGATTGCACATTTAATTCAAATTTTATGTTTTTTTTTTAAATTTTATAAGGAATAGCTTAGCTTTTATGTTTGTTCATCATTTCAGAGTAATTAGCTGTACTAGTTTATATTCTATAGCTTAATGACTTACACTCTTTATTTATAATGTGTTCATTCTTAAAGGCCCTGATAACCCTAGCTGAAGTCCTATCTGACCAATTAAAACATGAAAGGAAGAATTCTACAAGAAGCAAATCGAGCAATGAACATCTTTTTTGTTCTCAGTCAATTGAAGATCTTCTCTCATTTCTGAATGTGCAACTTCCACAAGACAGTAACTGTTTTGTCTGTGTTATCATACACAACATTGATGGTCCTTCTTTGAGAGACTCCGATTCACAACAGTATCTTGCGCTTCTAGCAAGCTGTTCTAGAGTCCGTATGGTTGCATCCATTGACCATGTGAATGTGCCTCTTTGTAAGTTCTGGTTAACTTGCATTTTCTTTGGTTCTTTATCTACTTCTCACACGTTTCTGATCGGTTAATCATGTTATAGCATTTTATTAGCATCAAAGTTGCCATGCTTATCTGTTTGAACACCTGCTAGCGTACACAGTTTTTTAATCAATTTGTCGTATGAAATGAATTACTGTGGCTATTAGTCTAATGTTTCATTAGATACCTCGCGGTTGATATCTTGATTTCTGATAGAAGAGCAATATAGCTGTCTTTGTTCACTCAAGGTTATGATTACTTAGAGGGGACTCACTCAAAAGAGATGGAGGTTGATGATGGAGGGGAAGAGAGAGGAAAACCTGATTTTTATGCTATGCATGTTTTGTTTCTCAGTCCTTGCTAAATGAATCTGCTCGAGGTTTGCGCTGCTTTAATCCTCTCTTGGCTTGTTTGTAGTGTGGGACAAGAAGATGGTGCACTCTCAGTTTAAGTGGTCGTGGCATCACGTCCCAATCTTTTCCCCTTACAAGACGGAGGGCAAATTTTTCCCATTGATTTTGACGAATTATGGCAGTGCCCAAACCACCAAAACTGCTTTGGTTGTTCTACAGAGTTTGACACCCAATGCACAGAGTGTTTTTAAAATTCTTGCAGAGCATCAGCTAGCTAATGAGAAAGAAGGCGAGTTAAATCACAATACATTGGTAGTTAGTGATTCACCCCTTTTTCTCATCTTCTTTTGTTTTCAGGCATGCCAAACAGCACCTTGTACACCAAGTGCCGCGAGCGTTTCCTGGTTACCAACCAAGTAACACTGAATTCACATCTAACAGAGTTCAAAGACCACGAGTTAGTGAAGGCGAGGAGGCACTCAGATGGACAAGATTGTTTCTACATTCCTCTACCCTCCGAAGCACTCAGCAAGCTGTTGCAAGAATTGGCATAATCTGATTTCTTGTTAGCCGGCTTTTTGAGTGTTCGTCTTTTCGGCAAAAGTCAATCTGTGTGTTTATTTTTGTGCATTGTTCTTTCATTCAATGTGTTTCGATGACCCTAGCTGCTCTAGTTCTTTAGTTTCTATGTTTCTCTATCCTTCCGCAAGCACTCAGTAAGCTGTTGTAAGAAATGGCATGACAAAAGTCAACCTAGTGCATTCTTGCAGTCGAATTTGTTTTCAGTTGACTATGACTGTTTTTTAGCATTGTTATGTTTCATTAGATATGCCTTGGTCATCTATCTAGCTAGCTCTACAGTTGACTCAGCAAGTTGTCGAAAGAATTGACATAACCTCGTAGATGATTAGTTTTTATGATTTTTTTTTTAAAAAAAAATTGAAAGCACATTAATCACACTAGGATATTCTTTTCATGGAAATGATATAATTTTTTATTTTTCATATTTGTCCATCAAACAATTTAGATGTCTCACTATTCCTTTTGACAGTGTTTACCAAATTTGAGAGAAGGATCAGTTTTATAAAAACTAAAACGTTGTCATGCCTTTAAAAAGTTTTAGGGGTTGATTTTGAAAAATAAGGGTGCTTTTAAAAAATTGCTGACGTAAAATTATTAATTATGGGGGGCAAAGCGATTGAATATTAAAGTGTTAAACTACAAAAGCACTTTTGTGATCCAATATCATTTCGTTCCGTTTTCGGGATCGTTCCAGCGTCGCGCATAAAATAATGTTGACCTCGTTACGGAAAATGAAATCCACTCTGGGTTGGGATCGAGATGGAGACGGTCGCTTTGATGGCAATGAGCTCGCAATCGAACGATTGCAATAAATTAAGCATCTTTTTTTGGTTTCCTTTGCTTGCGAGACGCTATTTTAATGAGATCGGTGTCGCCTCGCCCCTTTTGTCCGCTGGAATATGCTTCGATTCCTTCTTGAGATTGGAGTTTCCCTTGAGCCATCCTGATGGCGGTGTTGCATTTGGTTTGATAGCGTCCGCTGTTTGGTGTGGGTCGGAGTTTGTTGGAGACGATTTGGGGGTAATTTTGCCCTGCTTTGAGGATCTCTTGTTCCTTGATCCCTCAAATATCGCTTCTTGGCGAGGTTTCTTCTCTCTTGTTTTGCCATAGCGTTATTTCATTGCATTCCTTTGCATCTCCCTGATAATTGTTCGAGCTTTTGGCTTCTTGGAGGTTCTTCTATCTCTCTTTCGTCTTTACTGCGAGATTACGGCTGAGAGGTGCAGATTTTTATTGCCAATGGCCAGTTGATGTCTCATTTGGGAGCCTTTTGTAGCTGCGATTAGCTTTGCCAATTCCATAGATTGTCGAGAGGTCCTTCTGAAATCCCTCCCGATCAGTCGTTTGTTGTCACAAAGGTGATTTTTTTTCTTCATCTGATGCTTTATGATTATAACTGCACGAAAGGTGGAGGTTTGGAAAGATGTATGCTGTGGAGAAGCTCGGCAGCTACATCTCCCGGGGCGTGTACACTGTCTCCGGCCCCTTCCATCCATTTGGAGGAGCCGTGGACATCATTGTCGTCCAACAGCAAGATGGGAGCTTCAAGTCCTCGCCATGGTACGTACGATTTGGGAAATTTCAAGGTGTTTTGAAGACGAAGGAAAAACTCGTAAAGATATCCGTTAATGGCGTTGAAGCTGGATTCAACATGTATTTGGACCATAAAGGGGAAGCCTTCTTCCTCAGGGATGCTGAAGATGGAGAACAAGAATTTTTCATGTCACCTCCAACTTCTAGGGATGAGACAGAGGGGAGGATGCAGAATGACCAATTTGAGAAGACACAGAGTTTTTATGTTGAGGGTGCACAGAAGGAAATGGTCACCCAGGTGGATAACGGAAATGATAAGCTTGTGACAACGAGCTCAAAGCGATCTACAATCCTGGGCTTTGTATTTGGACGGAAGACATTTAAAGAAATTCATGGCGGTGAGAATGTGGAGAGAGTGAATGCATTGGAGCGTGCAGAGATTGCAGCTGATCTGCTGGAGGTAAAGTGGTCAACGAATATGAAGTCCCGAGATCAAACAGTTGACGACATAAAACCACCTGAGAATGGTAAGATGAGTGTCTATGTTTCTGACAAAGAGTATGGTCCCCTGACACCTTCACGACAAGATTGTTTTCATCACGATGAATCTTATGGTGAGGAAATGGATAATGGTCCCGGAAAAACGATTTCAAGTGGAGATAATTTGGAAGAAGCAAGATATAGAGTCATTGAGGAGCCTGCAGAGGTATATTCATCTGAGAATGGTGGAAATTCAACTAGTGTGAGAAAAAACCGTGAGTTTGTTTCTGGAAGTCCTGGCCACAATCCTCAGATTGCTAACTTAGATTGTGTTGGAATTTCTTGTGATTCTTCTGTTTCTGATGTTGATGGGCTAGGTCAGAGTATGAATGGCATGCTTACTGGAAAAATTTCAAAACAAATGGTCTCCCATGAAGAGGTGCAGATTGAGACCATGGAGATTACTGATACAGGTGTGAGGAATAGAATAGTCCCAGATTTGGTAGCAGTGCAGTCAGAGGAAACTGGCGTCCAGAATTCTGGTTCCACTGCATATTGTCATGGTGAAATGCATTCTCATACTGAAAGCCAAATTAATTCAACATTAGCAATAGAAATAGCTTCATTGGAAACAGGAAACAGGGAGGTTGCTTCTTTCAGCTATTGTCAGGCTATAGAAAGCTCAACTGGCAGGCTTAATGTTTCAGATTACAAAACTACTAATGACCTGGAGCTTGCTTCTGGTGGGTTTGAACACTGTGACAATGGAATTTTGTGCGACACAACTAACATGGTCCTAGAAGTAAGTTCAATTGCAGAAGTGGGTGCAGCATTAAGTAATGAACATTCTGAATATCTCCATTATCAGACCTTGGAAATAGCTAGAAAAAGTGAGTCTTCTGGGTCTGAAAAATCTCAATATGACTCTCCCATAGAGGAGGCCTTGATAGGGTCAGGTAGCAACGGCTTTGGTACTATCTCTAATCCTATGCCATGTTCTGAACAAATTTCAAGCATTTTCCCTTTTTCATTGAATAAGCAGATACCAGGCAGTGTATCTGAAGTTATTTCTGTGGATGCTGTAGCTGGGGAATCTGCTCATGCCCAAGAAATTGATTTACTGGGAAATTGCTATCACATGGAGGATACAGAAACTACACAAGTTGCTTCTTTACCTCCTATACCCAGCAATCCACTCAAGTATGATATATTTACCAAATGCGATAGCACTTCCAAAATTCTCAATTCCTACAAATCAGATAATGCAACTCTAAAAAGTGAAGGTTTTGATATAAAGTATAATTTGAAGAGATCAAACTCTTTGGAGGATATCAATGTTGCTCAAGATCTTGGCATCATCACCAAGCCTAAAGAAATAGCTGAATGTAGCATCCCATGCTCTGAGAGCTCAGATGATGTTCAATTCCCACTCAATGATGTAGACAACTTTGGTGCTAAAGAAATTGACCCAGAACTATCTGGCAATGAAAAAGTTGGTGAAACAGAAGATTCCCAGTTACTAAATGCAGAGATTGATCTAGAAGCGAAAGATTTGGAAATAAAAAACAATAAAAGCTCTCTAAGGAACTCTGATGTCTTCTGTTCTCACTCTAGTCCAATAAGTATTTCAAGTTGTAAGAGATGCTCCGGAGAAAATGAGCTGTCATCCAGATCATTGCCTATTGTCCGAAGTCATATCAAGGATCTGGAAGGATCTGCTCTACATCACTCATTGAGTTGCTCATTGGTTGAAAAAATAAACATGCAAGAGGCTGTTTCTTCTGATGACAGTGAAGAGGAATCAAAAGGAAGTTTCACAAATGTCACATTTGGTAAGATTACCTGCACCATCCCTTTTCATTGTCACAATAACCTATCTGTTAAATTTGTAGTATTAATAATATATTATGGAAGATATATATGCAAACTCAAGATGATCGACTTTCTTTAATAGCTCGTTTCATTGTTCATCTTTATTTGATCCTATTTCTATTGGCTGACCTGATTTTGAGGATTGTTGAAGGAACAAGAATCTATGGCATGTCTTCATTGAGGTTACTTATGACAAAATGACCAGGAAAATTTGGATGAATATATGTATAATTACCTATCTTGGCCTAATGGATGGTTAAATTGTGATAAAGAATTGTTAAGTTTTCAGAATAAATTGATGATCAAATCATATATGTACACAAGTATACACATCAGTGCATGAGAAAATATCCCGATATTAAGGACTGAGGTATTTGGTGTTTGTATGCAGAGATATCCCTATGCAAACATTTGTTATTTGAAGGGATGGGAAAAGATGCAGCTCATCGAGAATTTGAAGCTGAAAAGATGGATTTGGAGAAATTCATTGCATCAGGTCCTTCAGTTGTGAAGAATGAAAGGCTTGTGGTTAGAATTGGTGATCAGTACTTTCCATGGAGTGCAGCAGCACCTATTGTGCTGGGAGTCATTTGTTTTGGCCAAAAAGTGATACTCGAGCCTCAGGGTATGATACATGTGGAGAGAGCTGAGAAAACACTTGGAGCTTCAAAAAGTATGCCCATACAACCTCGAGGAAATTGGAACATGTGGCCTTTTGTTAAAAGGTCCAAAACCTTAAGTAATCCAGAAGCAATCTCTGAAGTTAGGAATGACATGATTGCGGATCCTGATTTTACAAGCAATGGAAGAATAGCACAAGCAAGTGACATGATAAAAGTAAAAAATTCCAAGAAGGTGCAATTGCTTACTCCAACTTCCGAAGAACTTGCTTCATTGAATCTTAGAGAGGGAAAGAATGTAGTTACATTTAGTTTCTCAACTTCAATGCTTGGACTGCAACAGGTTCTTCCTATTGCTTTTGCCCTTGCTTTCTGGTTGTGGTGATGTTTGCTCTTTTATCTCATGTTCTATATCGTGCTTATTTTGTATCTTATTTAATAGGTGGATGCAAGGATCTTTCTTTGGAAATGGAATACTCAGATAGTTATCTCAGATGTAGATGGAACTATCACCAAGTATGTACTTCTTACATGACATGCATGTTTTGCCTCTTTCTTTTTATATGGTCAACTCCACGAGTTGTATTTGATAGGATGTATTGTTATTTTTGTTGTTATAAGCAATTTACTGACAGAAATTCCTTAAACCATGCCAAATCCCTTCTTTGTTCAGAGTTTTGCATTTTGCGGTCCACTAACTTACTATCCAATAACATGGATATAATGAATCCATTAAATAACCTTTTATATTGAAGCATGAAACTAACAATAATACATTATTTTAAGGAAAGTCAATTATGTATTTTATCAAATTTATTTACTAGCTGGTTAGCTATGTTTTCTGTTAGATCAGTACCAGCTGTTATGGATTGATACTAGTTGGCATGGCCAAAATGTATCGTTCGAGTCAACGACCTATATTGATAATGTGTTGGCATAGGTAAATGTTACTATGCCACCTATGTCAGTACAGTTTGGTGGCACCAACGGAGACAGACTCTATATCAACCAATATTGACCAAGACAGAAAGATCCTCTATCCAATACTTGTCCTTCGATTTTATTTACCAGTTATCGAGAAGAGATGAAGTACTATATAAGAGAGGAGAGGGGAAGCACAAGCACCGACTACATCAATGAAGAGAGAAACCAAAAGGTGTCCATATCTTGTATTTGTGTAGTGGTGCTAGTTTGAAGCTATTAGAGAATTAAAACTTAATTGAGTTGATCTTGTTACACTTATGCTCTGTTTACTTGGGAGGAAGGAAATATAAATTGTGGAAAACTTTTTGCAATAGAAAATTTTCCTTCGTTTACTTTGAAAAAAAAGAAACTATTTTCCTTTTTTTTGTTTACTTAATGGGCGGACGGATTTAAGATTTCATCCATCGACGGATTCTTTCTTTCCTTTAGTTATATATATTTTTTCTATCTAAATCGAATGAAAAACTTTTCCCTTCCTCTTAAATTTTTTATGGTTGATAAAAATTTGCTCTTATGGCCACTGCCCGCTCGTCGCCACTGTAGTCGTCGCTGATCGTTGATCGCCGCCACCTCCTGTCGATCACCATTAGCCGTTGTCGCCTAGTCGTCAATCGTCGCTGGTTGTCATCGACTGTTGCCTCTTGTCGGCTGCCATCACCCCGTCAGTCGTTGTTGCTTGCTGATTACTGTCACCCACTGGTTGCCACCATCACCTACCGTCGCCTCACCGAGCGGTGGTGGCCTTCTCAATCGGCGTAGTCACAATCGGATTTTTTTTCTTTCTCCTATTCTCTTTCCTCTGTTTTTTTATTTCCTTGAGAATTATTTTCTTTTCTTCAGAAAATTTCTTTCTCTTCTTTTTCATTTCCTTTCTCTTTCCCTAGGGATTTTTTTTCTTCTCTAGAATTCCTTTCCTTTCATGATCCATCTTTTGGAGTCAACGGAGGCTTAATGTTGGTACATCATGAAACCAAACATGCACTGCTTTGACCAGAGCCTGAAACTCTAACACAAAACTATACTAAAATTTGCACACTCTTTGTTAGTGTGGATCAACAATTTACAAGTGATTTAGCATATATGTCCATGCAGTATTATATTTGAAAAAAGGTAATTTCTTTAAATGAAATTCTTGTTTTGTTTATATGGATAATTGAATTGATTTGCAACATTTTGATGTGTGCTTTATAGAATTATCTATTATGTTTTTGCCTACTTTTCAGATCTGATGTTCTTGGACAGTTTATGCCTTTAGTTGGTATTGATTGGTCCCAGACTGGTGTTGCTCATTTATTTTCTGGAATCAAGGTTAGGTAAACGCTGTATTTTTTGAATTCTTTGTTACCTTTTGCAGTTCTTGGTTATGTTATTGTCAGATAAACCTTTCATATTATGCTGAAATGTTGATCCATATTTCTTCATTGCCAGTCATCAACTCTTTGCATTCACGGTATCAAGAATTGCTCACTCTAACTGCAGATTTTGCTTAAATTTCTAATCATTTAAAATCCTGACTATAGATTATCATGATTTTATCTCAATAGATTGCATTGACTTGGTTACAGTAACTTCAGTTGCAGAAGGTTGTGTGCTAAAGCCCAAGGGAACTTTCTCAGCATATTGTCTATGTCTAATGGTTACAGGCTTTGTATAACTTACTTTATTTGTTGCTAGATATCATTATCTCTAGCTGTAATTTAGTTTTTCTCTTGTGAAAGGTTGATGACAACAAATTAAACATTGAATTGGAGAGACAAATTGGGTCTAGTTGTTTATCTTCAAAATGTTTAGGATCCTGTGACTAGTAGGTTATTGGTCATTCCTCGTTGTGAATATTTGAGTGACTATTGTTTAATCTGACAGCAAGTTTCAATTTGTGATGTGAATCCGACGAGACGAGAGGAAAGTTTCATGAACTCACAACAAATTGAAAAAGAAATAAGGAAAGTCTAAACGATAAGATGGATAGAAAGAATCTTGACCCAATGCTTAAGAAAGCACTAACCTTAGTCTCTCTTCTGAACTACTACAAAATTAATGTATATAAACTCATCACATTTCTTACATATCTTGTCATTATTAGTATCAGCACCTACCAACTACACCCATGAAAGGTGGAAACCCAAAGGGAAGACACAGTAAGTAGGGAAGTGATCACATGAAAATCATGCCTAAGAAATTGTGAAACTCTTCACTTGCCCATAGATCACAAAGATTGATCTGAGCACAGACACAAACAACAAGCGAAGCAAGCATGAGGAAATCAGGGTGTTGGGTCAAGTCATGAAAGAGATGCAGAGACCATTCCCTTCTTAATTGTGCCAATTGGCAGAGTTCCAAATGACATAGGAATGCTATCTCCATCGTAGATACCAGGGAAACCATACAATTGCAAGAGATTCAACATAATTGGTATTGGATCAAACACATTGAGCAATTATAATTTAGAACCTATAGAAAGGTTACCTGATTTGATTAATATTGTGTTATATATGCTTTGTCAGGAGGAATCAAGTAGGCATCTAGTTTTAAATAATATAAGGGATGTGAGATCTAGACTCTAGACTTGCTCTAAGGAATTCACTCTCTTTTTTTCCTGTAAGGTCTACAGGTCCTTCTAATAAATTAAATCTCTTATCCTTTAACCTTATTCTTCTCGCATCATTTGATGACTTGCTCACATAGCTTACCTAGTTTGAACTTTATTTTCACCACCAACACACTCAATTCTTGTTTCAACTGTGATCCAGCATCCCTGGACTTGGTCTCAAAATCAAGCAGCTGAAAGCTATTCCTACTAGAATGTGTAAGCTGTGGTAATCATGTATCTTCCCTGATCAACACAATTCACCCTTAGATTCTGGTATATTGCCAAAGAATTCTCCCAAGGCATGTCAACAATCAATGCAAACTGTCAGTGGATATTTGTTTAACCATTAGAAGTTTTCACATCAACTGACATATGTGTTTAGTTTATTGTAATTTTTTGCTATTTTCTATTGTACTCCTGTTGAAGCTTTGTTAATTTTGAATTTTTCAAAGAACCAATCAATCAGAAAATTCATTAAGATGCTGTAGATATGATGCTGAACAACTATAATATGAATATTTCTGTCTTTCAGGACAATGGATATCAATTGCTCTTTCTGAGTGCCAGAGCAATTTCACAGGCTCATCTAACAAGACAGTTCCTTTTCAACCTTAAACAGGTGATTCACTGTTAACTGATTTTGTAGCAGGGATGGTTGGAATTCGTGACTTGTTCTTACAGTCTTGCAGTTCAAGAATTCTTACCATATTTCAGTTTGCAGGATGGTAAGGCATTGCCAGATGGTCCAGTTGTCATATCTCCCGATGGTCTCTTTCCTTCACTCTACAGAGAAGGTCTACAATCTTTTCTCTGTTTTCCCTTCAACTGTTTTAGAAAGATAATAGATAATTTAGAGCCATCTTACTTTTTTATTTTCCCTTTCCAACATCTATCTAACATTGCTTAGTGTATCTGTGGATCAAATTGCATCACAACCTTCCTAGTTTACCTCTTCTTTCTCAATGAATCTTAAGTTCCTTAGTTCCTATTATTGGGGGTCTTTCATTCTCAATGAATCTTTACGTTCATGCATGTGCTTATATTGCAAAGGCTCTATGTATTGATTATTGCCTAAGATGTGTGCTATATTACTTCAACCATTACATAGTTACGAAATGGAACAAGTTCCCAAACCTTGTTGAATGTAGAAATGCTTCCGATGTATACTTTTGAACTCTGGTTATGAATGTATCGAGCTTGTTCAGTTTGAGGATTGGTTGGAAAATTTCAGCAGGTTAAACTTTTGTTTTTAGATGGGAAAGTCTGTTCATATGGTGTAGTTTAAGATTTTTAGAGAACATTTTTATATGATCTAAGATTCTAAGTAAAATTATGCAACATATTCTATAAAGAAAATTTCTTGGACATTGTGAAAATTAAATAGGAAAACAATTTAAAATTTAGCTGAAATAATAATCTATTTCAAAATTATTCCATTAATCTTATCAAATGAGAAATCTAAATGTTAATTTTTTTCCTTTCAACTTCTTACGCTTTAGACATCATTTGATTTATGAGTCAGTAAACTGCCTTAGTGCACTTCCCTGAGCTTGTGGAATTTGATTCCCAATTGATGATGGTTGAGATGGGAATAATGAACCCATCAAGGTGATGAGTTGCTTAACAATCTCATATGTCGGGTTCTTTCTTCAAGATTCTATGATATAACTTCAGATATCAGTGTTTTATGGGTTTGCATTATCTACAAAAAAATAAAAATAAAAAAAATCCCAGAAACATGAACCCGTATTAGAAATCAATCCATAGTTATACTTATTTGTATACTCATTTCTTTAGAAGACAATTTGAAGCTAAAAATATCTTAGCACAACTTGCTTACCTGGCATCATAGATCAGTCAATGAGAAAGTTGTCATACATGTTACAAGTACCAAAATTTAGAGAACGTAGAATTTATCTTGCCTAAAGTTTTAGATGTTTGAATCTTCATATAACCCCATTTAAGAATTTTCTACTGTTTGATTGAAAGGTTGGATAGCGTATGTAATAGTAACTTTGATCTGCCTAATACATCTTTGTGTAGGAAATTTTGGAGTTGATGGCTACTATCTGAGTGGAAGCAAGACAAATCATATTCTAAATAGTTTATTCTAATTCATGACCCTTGCTCTTACTTGCTATTGATTATTTATAGCGACATTAATGTGGTAACTTTGATGTCTGAAAAAACTTTGATTACATAAGGAACTCTGAATGTGTGAAAATTTTGATTTTGTGATATTAACATATTAGTTAATGCTTTGGCCAATCAATAGATTTTAATTCTTGAACTTTTACTTATCGCAGTTATCAGAAGAGCTCCTCATGAATTCAAGATCTCATGTTTAGAGGCAAGACATGTGTTCTTTTGCTAGATTTCTCATTAATGCTTGTTTCTTCAAGTGCAGATATGTACATCCCTCGTATCTTTGTTTAGTCACTTTGTGCAATGAAAAAGATAAATTCTCCTGCTTGCTGAAATTTTTTATGTTGTAGCTTCGACACTGTTTATGTTTCAGTAGTGTAAAGTGTTGGTTATACAAATTGCCTGACCATATTATTCTGATCTTCTTATTTTTCTAGCTTAATATTTTTTCGTCGTCTAATAGATGCCATAAACTATTGGATTGTCATAACTTTCAGGCTATCAAAGCACTTTTCCCGCGGGATTCCAATCCATTCTATGCTGGTTTTGGAAACAGGGACACTGATGAGATCAGTTACCTCAAGGTTGGAATTCCTATAGGCAAGATCTTCATTATCAATCCTAAGGTGCTCATCCAAATGACACTGTACAACTGATGTTAAAAAAAATGTTTTTTATTATTATTATAAATAATACTTTTCATGATTGCTTGTGAATGCTCAGGGTCAGGTTGCAGTAAACCGTCGTGTCGATACAAAATCTTATGCTTCACTCCATCAACTTGTTAATGGAATTTTTCCACCTATGTCCTCGTTTGAGCAGGTTAAACAATATGATCATTAGAGTTTAGGGCTTCTTCCAAAGTCATGCACCTAATGATGTAGTAATTTTTCTTAGATAAGTTCATAGCTATATTAAAATGCTATCTATCACTAATTCTTTGAGGATTATTTTTCACATATCGTATACGATAGCAACTTCATTTTCCTGCTTTTTATTACTTAGGAGGATTTCAACTCATGGAACTTTTGGAGATTACCTCTTCCTGATGTAGAAACTTGAACCTGAAACAAGCTCCTCGCAATTTCTTGGCTGAAGAACGTATGATACATCATCGACCAAATTCAGGTAGATTTCCTTCTCTCTCTTTTTTTTTTCTTCTGATTTACAGTAAGGAACCAAAGTTCAACTGCTCCAAATGGATGACGGCTAAAAAAAAAAAAAAAATCATTTTGCATTTATTAAAGGTGGTAATATCTTTTGCGCGATTCCGTAGTTCTAGAGTTTTGTTCCAACATGTAAATATGTTTCTTTACACAAGATGATGATATACTTCAAATAAATTAGTGATTGTTTTCAGAAAAAAAAAATTAAGTACCATATGGTGTGCCTTTTAATACTCGCATACAATGTGATACAGATAAAGGTGAGCTATTTGAATCGCGCTCGAGTATTTATTAGTTTTTGAAACTGTTTACTACCTGCAACACCTTTTTAATCATACTAATTGTTTCACAAAACAAAAGAAAATTCATATACCATCTCTTGTGTTTATTAATCTTCCATCTTACAGACAATGTAATAGAGATAAATTAGATGCTTGAATCTCGCTCGAGTGTTTATTAGTTTTGAAAATGTTTGGCACTCGCTCGCCATACAAATTGATACTATGTGCACCAAATACTTGTTGATTTTGCAAATAGTTAATATTGCTCTTGGTTGGACATAAAGTGCTCCCCGTAATTTATCTTCATTGTGTTAGCTATGAGACCGAGTGGCGGAGATGCTGAGAACGAGCAAATCACTTATTGCACCAGAGTTTTAATGTAGAGACTGATCTATTTTATAATGGCTTAAATATTTTGGAAAAGTGATCAGAAAATCAAATATTAAAAGCGGAAGCTTAATT
The DNA here is from genome assembly GCA_037177395.1 of Alpinia galanga. Taxonomy (NCBI): domain Eukaryota; kingdom Viridiplantae; phylum Streptophyta; class Magnoliopsida; order Zingiberales; family Zingiberaceae; genus Alpinia; species Alpinia galanga. The sequence continues at coordinate 4,493 of JBAMHZ010464200.1, read as the reverse complement.
GTTCATCTGTTTAAGCTCTAATTTCTCACTTTTTTGTTCCTAAACTCTGATTTTTTTTTTATTTTTTTGCAGGTCAATTACTAGTTGATCATGAAATTTAAAGCATGTATGCTGCTAAGTGGTGAGATACTGTACATACACAAGGAAAAAGAAAATCATGGAGTTGGATCTTCCAATCCATAGCATGAATTGAATACCTGAAGTGTTGGTCATGAGTTGGTCGACCTAATTGTTTATGTGAACGTGTCGTTTTATAATCAAAAGATGGATTTTTTTGTTCTTATTCATGTAACATCTTGAAGGTTATATATATATATATAATATTTTGTACAATAATGTGATTATATCAGTCATAGTATATATTTCCTAATCTTCTCAAAATCATCCAACTTTCGATGACTATTTTTGAGAAAAAAAAAATATAATAAAAAAAATTCAAAATTTGTGATAAAAACAGAGTAAATTGTTAAATGTATCATGAATTAGAAAATTAAATAATTTATGCTCTACTTTTTGGGTTCCAAAGAAATTTACTATACAATTTATTTTATTGAGTTTGTTATTACTAATTGTTGTTGTAAGGGTTAGAAAGCTTGTTTTATTTGGTTGCATTAATGTAATGGAATAGCATGATAAATTGAAGGTATCAGTCGTCCACTGAGGGATTCCTCAGGTGCCTACTGTCCTAACTCATTTAATTTGTCATTCTTCTATCCATTCAACTTATTCGACGAGTATAACCTATCCATTTTCATATCAGCTTGTCTTACCCAATTGGCTTGAATTGTCTGATCAACTCATCTCAACTCAAGCCATTTGATTTGTTTGATACATTAGTCCAATCCATTTGTTCCACTTGATTTTTTCAGTCCACCTGATATATTCAACCAATCTTGCCATGTTTTCAACCCCAACCCTCCTTTGCATTATCAGAACATCCAACTAATATTATCTAACTCTATTTTAAATTTATAACTGACAGATGGAGAATAAAATGAATGAATCATCTTTCAAATGATTATTCTTATGAAACCATTCCTATTCAGTTGTTAACTGAAAGACCCAAATATTGCCACAAGTTAGTAAAACATGGATAGATATAACATTAAAAACAAGAAACAGAATTCTTTAATGAAATCCAGAGATGCATATAACTAGACATTGATTTCTCCTCAAAATAAACAATTAATAGAAAGACAAACTTCTCCTGCTTTTGTTACAAACCATGCACATACTACTTTGTGATAGCATAAGCTTCCAAATAGGAAGCTAAAAAAACTTGTCAGCGTTGAATTGATTCCGCATTCATTTCTTGCATGAAACTATATGAAAAACAACATTACCTTCACTCTGATGTTCTGAAAAATTCAACTGTTCACCTCCTCTTCATCACATAATGGTGCTTCAGTTTCAGAAGGCACTAAGATTGAATCGACTTCCAATGTTCTGCTGCTGGACTCTGAATTTATTGTGCATAGAGAAGTATGATTCCCAACTGAAGTTGGGGAAACAAATGCTTTCTTAGAGGGAACAAGCTGAAGAATAATCAAATAAAAGTTATCAGTTGAAAGTTCCAAAAATTGCAAACATGTTTGTTTCAGTTCCTATGCATGAATGAGGAATACGGAGTCTACCCCATACTTGATTATTGATAGAATTATGAGCAACTTGAGTACCCAGTCTTCTTTTCAGACTTCTTCTACTTCTTTTCTCAGATATAAGCTCATCATCGATGAAGTTCTGGTCTGACACTTCTGCAAGATGAAGGATCAACTTTCAGGCTTGTTTTTTTTTTTCCTCACAAGAATTTTCAGGCTAGATATTTCAAATAAATCGTGGAGTTTAACAAGTTGATACATTTTCATTGCCAGGCGAAGAGTGAGACAGTGATTTAGGACTGCCAGAACCAGAATATGAACTGGTCGAGTTTTCCCATAAAAAGATATGATGGTTGAGTTGCAAAATCAGCAATATGAGGATTCAGCGGCAAAAGAGATTAGTGCATTACCAAATATAAATCTATGCATCATCATCATGATGAAGCCATGTTCTCAAAGATAACTATTGGGGTCAGCTAAAAACCTATTCACAAACAGGAATCAAATAACCTATGGGAAGAGTCAAAAGGGGCAGCTAAACATGAAAAGCTTAGCTTAAGAAGCACTTTATAAACAACATAAAAATGTATGGATAATGGTGATGGAGCACTTAAAAAATTCAGGTTTGTTTTCAAATCAAACAGAAATTCCTTGCCATATACCTATGTACACCAACATAATTAACACAAGACATACAAAAAGCTGCCATCAATTGGACACAAACTCAAAAGGTAATGAACTTCATAACCAAGCTAAGAAACACCCTTAAATAACAAGTACCTGCGCTGCTACCAACAGAATCTTGACAACAGTTGTGCTTTGAGCTTGTTTGTTCTCCATAATGCCCATTATTCTCTAGATGAACTGAAGGCCGAGTGAGATAAGAACAATCAATATTGTCAGATGATTTAAGATTCTTCTCGTTCATAATGCAAGTTGGTCGAAAATGTTGAATCCAGGGATTTGCAGAGAGAGGCGTGAGACCAGTTTCAGCCTCTGCATCTTTCTTGTCCCTATCATATGTAAAGTTCTCCCAACAACCCATACGCAATACTTTGAACTGCAGAGTTGGGGTGGTTCTTGATCAGAAAGTTAAAGACATTATAAAAACAAGTATCAAAAGGAAAGAGATCAGGGATAGATGCAGAAATCTCTAACAACCTGACCAGATTTTTGATCACTTTCACATTGTCCACGAGATCCCTTGTGCATTTTCATCCTTGATAGCCATCCATGAAATGCATTTGAATCGTACTTCTCATTGTATAGCTCATTAACAAAAGAGGATTCAATGTAATTAAGAAAAATTACATGTTTTTCATTTGTCCATCCATTTGATAGAGAACCCACCAGCTGAGAGTCCTGAAAGGTAAGAGACATACATTAACTCATTATGCTATACTAAATATGGAATAGGCAAACCATATAATGGATATTAATGTGCTCTATTGAATGTAATGCCACAAATGAATTAAGCATGCAATTGAACAAAACAAATTAGGCAAATCTGACTCCAGTGGAAAAATGTAGTTTGGATAGACTACAACCTTAGATAACAATTGGTCTTAGCTTGAGACCTAGATGAAGAGTATACCATGAAGTATAAGATGCCTTATTATCAAAAACATGATAAAATTGCTATCATATGGTGGAACATGATGGCCCTGGATCTTGTTATAGGTATGAAAATTCCAACAAGGGATCAGGGAGAGTAGATGAGCTTGCACCAAGGACCTTGTGCAACTGCTTATCAATACTCTTTAGTCAGTTAAAGGAAGGACAGAGCTATAGAAGTCTTTGGAAAGATTCCAAAGTAAACTTTATTTTGCTGGAGGAAAACAACAAATATTCACCAAATATTCAACAGAATCCACAACATGTTAGTCTTTGTGTTTTGTTATTATTATTATTTTTAGATTCTTTCTTAATGAATGAAAGGCTATGAAAGGCATTAAATATCCTGAAAGTGTTCCCATTTCCACTTCAAGAACCTTTAAGTACTTGTTATGAAATCCGCATGCTTCCTTCCACCTCTCTGGCTGAAGATTGACCAGTTCAATAATGATAAAAACTCAAGTTGAATGCACCTCCTTTATAGACCATACTTACAATTTTTCTTGAGGTGTCTCAGAAATGGAATCAGATATATGGAAAATTATCATTGTTTGGCAAAAGATGAAATAAGAGAACAAGTGAAAAAGGAGGAAGCGGATAAGTATTATACATTACTAGAAGAATTGAAAACCTGATCACTGCTATTACTCGTCCAGACAAATTCTACTACTTTCAGGAGTCCATCAGGGCATCGATAATTCACAGGTCTAAACTATAGAGTATGACTAGTATTACTGCGGGTGTCTAACTGGTATGCTTAGTGAACATTCTCCCTTTCACCATCATGTTGGTTCAGAGATTCACCTTTCAGACCATGGAATTCTCACTAATCTTCCTGCATAATTTAAGTATGAACGTAGAATGAACCAGCATACAGCAAACTCAATATAGCTACGCAAAAGCCAGCGTTTTGCACTATCAAAGATTTTCAGCAAGAAAACAATCTTATGACCGAGAAAAATATCTTTATTAAGGTAACTTTTATGTTTTCGAAAAGTTTACAGTTGCACTTTTCTTCGAAAGAAGATCAGTCGCGCCAAAGATAAATTGGTCAAACATCCCCTTTATATTGAAGTTAAAAAAATGCTTTCTTAACATCCAATCCGCTAACTACCACATAAAGGGCTAAAGAAATACATAAAAAAAGAAAAGCAAGAATTGGGGATGAGTCCATGAAAACCTAAATTTATGGTCACGACTCAAAGAAATACCGGTAAAAATTCTTTCTGAAAGATCCTGGTACTCAAGAGAATGAACTTAAACAACAAAGGAACTAGGTTT
>JBAMHZ010463995.1:0-20282 GCA_037177395.1 Alpinia galanga | reverse complement strand
TGAGGAATGGCCAGACACGCCTCCCGCCATTCCCCGGCCTGTCGCCGGCCCTATTGCGACCGGCGCTGGCGGTGCTGAGGAGAAGAAGTCGCACGGGTGGATTGTTGCGCATACGACGTGCAGGGAAAGGCGCACAGGATATTAATCCCGTGTATATATATATATATATATATATATCGATTCTTAAAAAAAAAAAAAAAAGAGGTTTCTTTCAGTGATTTTAATATAAAGCGGTGCTCTCTCAGTTTCTGTCCTTAACTTTATTTGCCCACTGCACCCCACGAGGACGGCCGCTGAACCACCAGGAAGAAAGCGAAGGGGCTGCTCTGTCACTTTACAAGAAGGAATGGGCAAACCCACTTGCTTTCTCCTTCCTAAAGGCAAAGCAGACAGACAGACCCAAAGCTCAATTCTCCACCGCCTCCACTCACATCGTCGCCTTTTTCCTTTTGCTGGAGAATGACTCAGCCACCGCCTTTTTATCCCTGGCGGTGTTGTCTTCTTCGCCCACTGCAGACTGCAGATGCGACTCGACGCCCTCCCATGACAAACTTGTTTCCTTGGCCACGTAGGTCGCGGACAGATCGATGGGCTTTCGGAACGAGAGGTCACACCGAATCCACCATAACTGCATCCATGTACGTGCACTGGGATGACACTGAAGATGAAGATGTGTTTGATTTAAAGTTACTGATGGAGACCGGCCGGCCTGATTCGGCTCGGTCCTGTCTATACATGGCTAGAGTGCGAGGTGAGGTCACAGCCCCTAACACAACAGTACATATGCAGTACGAGAACCACGTCTGCGCATGTGCGTTGTACGTGCACGAATTATGCGGGAATCTATCTGCCGATTCATATCGTACGGTCCAATCTGATGTGACCTATGGAAATAAACCGCATATTATTGTCATGCACGAGGCCTCCCACCGAGTCGGACTCGCCGACCGGAACTCGGAATCCGACCAGCGAACGAGACGCCGAACGGTATTTTCCGACATCAGTTTAATATATTTTTTAATTAAAAAAATTTAAAAAAAAAATAAAAAGGGCAACACGTCGTCGTACGGCGGCGACCGACGTCAAAGTTATGCGTCGCTCTTTCGCCTCCGGCGTTGGAGAAAAAACGCGCAACGGGAATTTTATTATTCCGTTATTATTTTTTTCCGTTCTCTCTCCTATTAATTACCAGGCTGGGGTGGGCAGCGGTGGGACCGGGTGATATTCTCCAGTCCACTATTTTTTTTTTCTTTTTTCTGATTTAACAGCGAGAGCGTCAGGCAGCCGCATACTGTTTGGCGCGGTGGGTGATATCATGCTTCTTCTCCTGCTGCGGCGGAATCCGTCACCTTTTAGACGATCCGATCGCCGCGCGATCCGGCGCTTGCTCCCCCCGGGGAGTGCGGGTGATGTGATCGCCGTGACTCGTGTTGGCTCGGAGAGTGGATTTTAGGGGTTGTTCCTGTTGTGATGGGCTGCGGGGGGTCCAAGCTCGAGGAGGAGAAGGTGGTGGCGCTCTGCCGCCAGCGGTCGAAGCTCCTCTCCGACGTCATTCGCTGTCGCTACGAGCTTGCCGACGCTCACTCCGCGTACGTCCGATCGCTCGCCTCCGTCAGCGCTGCGCTGGGTGAGTTCCTGAATGGGGCACTCCCGCCTGCTTCCCCTGTACTCCCCCTCCCAGCCCAACGTAAGGGTGACCCACTCCCGCCACTCACCCCATCCCCTCCTCAGGCTGCCGTGTCCCTCCCCTCTGCTGCCGTCGGCGGACACTCTCGTTCCCACTCCGACTCGCACATTCATTTCCACCCCTCAGATTCCGATTCGGACGACGATTCGCCCCTTCACTCGGATACTGTTTCTCCGCTTCACCACCTCCCTGCAGATGACGCTCCGCCCGTTGGACGGTCGTACTTCACTCTCCGCTATTTGCGAAACCGCCCCGCGGAGCCGTCGGTCACCTATGAGCAGCCACCTCCGAGTTCCGAGCCGATACGCTTCGGCACCGTTGATGAACCTGCTCCCGCGGCTTACCCTCACTATGGCTACCTGTACCCCCCTCAAAATTCCAACTTTTACCCCTCTTATCCTTCTTATCCATCATTCGTCAACTACGATAGTGGTATCTTTGGCTCCTCCTCATTGCCTCCAAACATTCTGCCACCTACCATGGAAGCAGGTGAGAATCCTACTGCTCGAGAAACTCCACCACCTCCGTCGCCCAAGGCTTCAACATGGGACTTTCTCAACCCGTTCGAATCGTACGATAATTACTATGCTCCATATTCTTCAAGCCGCAGCTCAAAGGACTTGAGAGAGGACGAAGGAATTCCTGATCTGGAAGACGAAGATCAGGAAGTGGTCAAGGAAGCTTATGGAGTTCCAAATTTCGTAGCATCCACATCAGCCGCCGCAGATGGAGAGTACTATGGTAAGCCTGGTAAGCCTGCTATCGGGTTGCCAGAAGGTGACAATGGCAGTGTTGGGGAGGATTCCAACAGAGAGTCAAAGTTAGTGGAAGCGGGGAGTAGCTTGGAGCATGAGGTTCATGTGGCCGAGAAGAGTGTGGTGACTGAACCAGCAGAGCGGCACAATGAGGAATCTGTGGTTTGGAAGAATTACCAAAATGATTCTGAGATCGTGCAGGAGATCAAGATTCAGTTTGATAGGGCTTCCCAATCGGTTGATCAGGTGTCCGAGATTCTTGAAGTGGGAAAGATTCAATATCAGCGCAAGAATTCTGTGTATAAAGGTGTAACATGTAGTTTGCAATTATTTTACAATTTGTTTCTCGATATATCGTATCCTTTTGTCGAATAATTTGAGTAATACATTTTCTATTTGTTTTGTTTTCAAAACAGTTTCTGCCAGGTTGATATGTGGTTTTTCTCTATTTTCAACTTCTACCGGCAAAGATCTTTCGTATGAAGAAGGCAACACCCTTTCATCAACATTGCAGAAGCTTTACAATTGGGAACAAAAGCTTCTTGAGGAAGTCATGGTTAGTACAGAGATCATGTTTTTTTAGTGTAGTATTCATCTGATCTTTAACCTTTTTGTTTTATTTGGAGGCAGTTGCCACAGACAAAATAGAGGCAATTGATTTAGGAGAATTAAAAATGTTGATTCTATGGTTATCACAGAAAACGTAGCAGCTCATAAATTTTGTACAATGTATCACTTGATTATTTGTTCATTTTCTTGCCTAAATAATCCTTAGACCATATGTTTAGTTCATTGGTCAAACATCTTCACGGATTTTTCATTTTCCTTTCCATGAGCAACTTCCTTCCTTAATGACATTTTTTTGCTTAATTTTAGCAATAAAATGTGACAGACATCTACATTTTATGCCTAAAGCCACATTTGGTTAGTTGATGTTCATCATAATTGCTATACTTGTAATATGCGAGGCATATTCTGAAATAGGAAACATGTTTGGACGATCTGTTTCTTGAAATAATCCATCACAATGCCACAGTGGTTGAATTCATCTAGTTTCTAACGAATAGGTTCATATGCCAATATAGCTATATTTTCATCCTTGCTTATTGTGTCATAAAATGTAATTTGAACAAATAGTTGAACATGCCTACACTATTGCAGATTTTCATAATATTTTTATTTGAATCGCATGCATCCTGCTGAGAATTCTTCTATACTAAACGACATTATGCGTCTGCCTATTGAGATATTGCAGAATGAAACTACAGATGTTGCATTGAAGCTTTTGTTGTTTTGGTTTTTGTCTTTACAAAGTCTTTTATTGAATATTTGTCAAGCTGTTTTATAAACATTCATTCATGAACATTTTCTTATGCTCAATTAGGAATAGAGAAGTGCTTGTCTTGATTCCTACAAATTTATGTTGTACTTATATGCAGGTTGAAGAAGAGATCAGGGTGATATACGAAAGAAGACACCAATGCTTGAGGCACTTGAGTGAAAGGGGTGCAGAAGCTGAAAGGCTTGAGGCGGTGGAAACTACCATGAGGAAGTTATCTACCAAGATAAAAGTAGCTATTCAGATCGTGGACACAATTTCAAGTAAAATATGTCATTTGAGGGATGGAGAATTATGGCTACTAGTTAAAGAACTAATTAGCAGGTATGTGATTATCGTTGTTCATGCGTATTTATCTTATTGTTTTGGAAATATTTGTTGTGGAACGGGTACCCCCATCAAAGATAAAACCAGAGGAACCACACTGGTTTTACTTGGATCTAATACGAGCTTAGTGTGTTGGAAACTTTGTTAGTTATAACTATTTTCATGTTATGAAAAATATCAGTTAACTTGTACTTCTACCGTCTGTCTTGTATCTCAGTGAAAATAAATAAAATAATAATCAGTAACAAATTTGTATCTGTTGCATTGAGCTTCTAGAGATTGGATGTAAGCTATCAATTTATGTTTCTTCATCATCATCAAAATGGTCTAGTATGAGACTGATGTTTGATTTTTTGAGGTGTTAGAGATATTCTATCTTGTTTGTCTAGTTAAGCTTGCATGTAATAGTGTAAATTATGCTATATTACTTTGGATTAGTTAGAACATTTATTTTATAGCTTATTTTTCTTATGAATGCAACTTATTGTCAGTATAATTTTCCAGGTTTAAGGAAATGTGGATGGTCATGTCAGAATGCCATCAGATTCAATATCAGGCAATATCCGAGGCCAAAAACCTGGACTCTATTGTGTCCAGAGGCAAGCTTTCTGATACTCATGTGGAAACAATAAAGCATTTAGAACTAGCAATGGTGGACTGGATTGCCGATTTCTCTGCTTGGATTAGTGCTCAAAAGATCTATGTCAATGCTTTGAATGAATGGCTGAAGACAGGTATAGCTTATGAACCAGAGGTTACTGATGACGGAGAGGTTCCTTTTTCTCCTGGAAAATTAGGTGCACCTCCAGTATTTGTCATTTGTAACTATTGGTCTTCCAGTATAGATATGGTATCTGAAAGAGCTGTTGTTGAAGCAGCACATGATTTTTTAGATAATGTCCTTAATATTTGGAAAGACCGCAAAGTTTTACTTCAGCAGAGGTTATTAGTAAACAAAAATATGGATGACAAGCTAAGGACAATGGAAAATGAACAAGAAGAACTTCTCAAGCAGAGAAAGAAATTATCTGGCAGGGATTGGTCAACAACTGAATATGTGCATCGTGAATCGACTGTGAGTAGTCTTCAGTCAAGTTTGAGACATATGTTTGAAGCTGTAAAAGATTTTTCTGCTAATACCATGAAAACATATGAAGTACTGCACAAACAGACTGAAGGAACAGATCTGCTAAGAACCACTTAAGCAGAGGAAGAAATTAATGATAATTTCTGGCAAGAATTCATCAACAACTGCATAGTGAATTGACTATGAGTAGTCTTCAGTCAAGTTAGAGGCAGATCTTTGAAGCTATAATATATTTTTCTTCTAATACCATGAAAGCATATGAGGTACTTCACAAACAAACTGGAGAGATCTGCTAAAGGGGAGGCAAGAGAGTTGTAGGATAATGCATCATTCTGATTGATCATCTACACAACAACTTGACCTTGCCATTCATGATCCTTGTGCTGTTATAAGATTCAATGTTTGTCTCTGGCATGCATTATCCAATGCTCAGGGAAACATCTGCTCTTCCACCTTTGACCATCGGATCAACGCTACCGGCACCACTTCATGTGTTTCCATTGGTTGCTATACATATTTGGGAATTGATAGCATGTCCTGGTGTGCTTTTTCAAAGACATTTCCAGAAAGCGTGACCATAGGCTAAATGGTTCTGGAATGATCTTCTGTGTAGCACAAACACTAACAGAAAACATGGTGTGAGCCCCAATGATTCACAATCATGTGTGGGATCCGTATCAGCGCCATATCATTCTAGTTAATATAACCCACAAGGTCTGAGAAGCTTTGTATCATTGCAATGGAAGGACCTCACAACTGGAAAACAATTTCCCAGCCACTGTATTAGAAAGATCGGTGGTATATGATGATTGGCTGGTTTAGGTCTTGGTATTTCTTTTTGTTCAACAACATCAATTTGAAAGTGGAATAGGCAGGTTGCTGCTAGTTCTGAAATGTTTGAATCCCGCTTGTAAGCCTGGCACCTGATATTCCAATAATGGTCCTCTAAGTTGGATATCAACATCCCATTGGTAGTCCGAGACTGATCCTCTGAGTTGGTACTGACATCCCATTGATATTCAGACACTGATCCTCCGAGTTGGATATAAATTGAAAAACAATTGTGTCGGACACTTACGATCTATCTGTGTTGGATCTACGCTTACCTGAAATCTAGTAACACAGGTTATCGTTAATCTAGATCACTTTTTCAATCATTTATGCAATTGTACAAGAAGTTCTGCCAATGTATCAAATGCTGCACCACTCAGCTTCACCTCTTCACTCCGGTCTTTACTTGTCATGTGAATATTTGCTGCGGCCTTTGTAGCTGTTATGTCTGCATTCCGAAGAGCTTAGAGCAGGAGAATGATCAGATTGGAAAGGAAATACAGATACAGCATCTGTAATTATTTTGGTTCTATGCTGATTGACTTGTGGATTCCTGCTGTCTTAAGGATGCACATGACAATAGAATCTCATGTGATCACCCTGAAGTTGATATGCTTATTTTTGCTAAGAAGGCCAAGGTAGTCCCTTTGCACTAGAGTAACAGAGGTTTAGCTTTATTTTTATAACTTATATCCTGTTCTTTTTTTTTAAATACATATTTTACCCTAGCGCTAGTATTGTTGGGTGCCTGATGGATATTTGGTCATGAATCCTCCTTAGCACTGTAAATTTGGAAATTAAACTATGTGCAGTTCTATCATCAGCTATTTCATATGGCACTTGTTTCTGAAATGATCTAATGCAGAATGCTATCAATTGGTCATATTAATCAACCCCTTTTTAAGTATTCACGGCGTCAACTCGGAAGCTGAGTCCGCCGGAGTTTGAGGTGGCGAAGCTGAATAGGTTGGAGTTGTTGCAGGATCCGATTCTGACTCAGTTGAGTCGTCCATGGATGTGGTACTTTGCTCCCCCCACGCCACTTTACTCTATTTCCGAGCCTAACAAATCTGAAGTAAAAAGAAAAAAGAAAAAGTGCATAAACAACTGAAGAGAGAAAAAACAGAGGAGTTGCCCTTTGGGATGAGAATGCAACGTTGAATTCCAGCAATTTACACACTTTCAAGTGGTGAATTTTCGTTATCGACACCAATAACATGAATACACAACTCGCCGTATTACTACTTTAATTAGTTCGTGTGTTAGTTTTGAAGTACAAACTTGAACTTCTTTAACCTCTGCAACAATGAAGCATCCATCATCCAGTTCCACCAAAACCCTAATCTACAGTGCATTACAAGTATCATATATTTCTAGTAAGAAAGTGGCTAAGGACTTGATGCTACAGGGCAGGCATACTTATCTTGTCGTTGATAGAAGAGTATATTAAAGGCGCAATGCATCGCGATCATCGCGATGTTAGCCAACTTCGGCGCACCAAATAAATAATTCTGTGGAAGAATTGGATGATCAACAAAACCACACGGAGTTTAAAGATCAATATGATTAGTCAGAGAGAATATCTTCCATCTCAGAATCTTCTGTTCTTGTAAATGAATCATAGTCCATCTCTGTATCATTAGATGAACTTTTACTTGGAGATGTATACTCCCCGTAGTCACGTTCAGACCAATCTGATTCTTCAGGCAAATCATCAGATGTAGGCTTGCCTACATTTTTGCTCGTAGTGCCTTTTCGATGTCGATTGTTAGGGTCGATCTGATCCAGTGCCTCTGCGGCATCGCAGATACAGGTAGAAGGATTTTCATGAAATTCACCTCTGCCTGGTCTAACCTCCTTTGGTTCTCCCATAAATCCTCTCTGATGAGTGCGAACCTTTGATGCAAATTCATCCCAGCTTAGGTTTGCTCGGTTCATAAACAAAGAGTAGAGCTTCTTGGCATTTGGTCTAATAGTCCTCTTGTGCCCAAAGTATCTCCTGGTAAATGCACTAGTGATCAATCAAGCAATGTCTAACCTGTGTGCATATTGTTAGGCAATCTTTATAAAAGCAAAATTTACCTTCTCCCGGCCAATATCCGAGCCATGTTGCCATTGTTGTTTGCCACAAAAGCATCGCTTCCATCGCATACAATAAAATCAAGGGCAGCCATGCGTGATGAGAACGTAGAGAATGGTTCCAATTCCTCTTTGCTGGCTAATGTATCTTTTGAATAAAAATTTGGAAAGAGTGTTTTCAGAGGTGCCAATGATTCGTCGCCGCCATATATTTCGCCGGATGCCACATATATGTGGGCATCCTTCCCATAGCCCAATGCCCTCAGCATCAGCCCTATTTCTTCTGGTGTTAATGGGCATCTTCCTTGCCTTCGTGCCTTTTCAGGGTTGCTTATCTACTCACGGTTTGTAATACTCTTAAGGCATCAGAGGAACACTAATCAAAGAATAGAGAATACTGTTTTACTTACATGTAAAGTTTTCCACCTCCTGCGTATTGCACCAAGTTCTCTCATTTCCTTCTCTCCTCCGCCATAGTAACACCCTGAGAAGGCAAGCATATCTGGTTCAAATCTGAAACAGAAAGCAACTGAAACATCATCACATAAATCCCAGTAATAGAGAAAGTGTGAGACCATGTAAAGAAGAAAAAAAAAACCCACAGTAAAAAGAATAAGAATTTATCATTCAATCTTTCTCTTGATTTTATTCTATTCCATGTTGGAACCATTTAATTGTACTGAAAGTACCAACAGAGAGTCTTCAATAAAGAACATGAAATATATATGAGCTAGTTCCCCACAACTTTGATGAATTATTAGGCTCAGGTATGTTCAGCATCAACTTCAATATTAAACAATCAGGATCAAGCTATGCAGCTAAACAACAGACTATTTGAGTCATAATTCTTTTGTTGTTGTTTTGAGTCACAGAATTATCCATATATACAGTGCAACAAAAGATGAAGTGCTACATATACTCTCTAACTGAAACTCTATCAAGATAAGGAAGATGAAATTGAAGTTTTACCTCAGGTGAAGGGCAATGAATTGATTGCCTTTTCCTTTCATTCGATGTATCAGCTTCTCACCCATTTCTTGTATTGGATGAGTAAACCTCAATGCATGATAATTTACTCTACATCTCAGCTTCTGCATCTCTGTTTCCAACTTGTTTGCAAGCCTGTAATCGAACTTTGTCAGCTGAACAACCTGCATATTGCAGACATTACTTCCACTTCAAAAAGACTATAAACATTCATATTAATTTCCCTCCAGAAGACAACAAATGCTCATACAATTTACCATTTCCCATGCTATATAGACTAACTTTAACATATAATCCTGCCTGTCCTTGATAAGTAGAGAAAACAGAAGAGTGATACAAAAGACCTTCATCTAAACATTAAATTATTAGAGTAACAGAAGAAACAGAGATAAACTTTCTCAAATTATTTGCATGTGCAAGTTTTTCTTTGAGAAAGAGGCAAAGATTTCCAAATAAATGTTTCATGGAGATGGAATAGCAGAACTTAACTCTTGAACAAAGCATATGACACAGACAAATATTATATACTTATACAGATAGTTAAACCCATGACAATATGCACTCACATGCTTCTTCATAAGAACAGGTAAAACTCGATTTTGGTAACATCTTGGAGTACACTTCCGTGGAACTCGCATTGTGTATGGAGACCTGAAATACTTCCCTGCTTTCTTCGGAAGCTCTTTTATGATTTTAACATCTTTTGAGAGGAATGAGATGAACCAATCGGCGACAAAAATATCACCAAAATTGCTGGATGATGTATCACAAAACATGTCAGTTTTCGTTCAACCTTGTGAGTCAATAAGTATTATATAAATCATTCCAAGTGTCAACAGAGGGTTTTTGAAATTAACCTGGCATCCTTCCAAAAAGATCTCTGGTCCAGCTTTGGAACAACGAGAGTGGCATTCAGAATCCTAGCTGCAACAACAGCATCTATTATCTGAAACATATCATCATTTTTGTCAATGATCTAGCATTCAAAGTAGAGCCTAGAGGTCATGTTGCACTACCTTTTCACTTGCTATCACTTTAACCAAGCTAATTGGCATTTGTTACAACAGACCAAAAAAAAGGAAGTTGATATTCCCAAGGTGTCAAAAACAAAGTTTACTCTTTGATTTTTTGACAATTCAGAAGAAAAAAAAACATAAACATATAACAATTTGACAATTATGAGCAGCAATTTGAAGCATGCCCTAGCCATAATTCTAGATATATAGAATCGAAATTTCCAATAATATTTTGAATTAAAACTCAAATTTATTTTCCTAATGGACCACAATTAGAGTCCCTTTGGAGGGCAAAAGCCATGATAAGTTAATCCAGACCTTCAGGGATTCACCCATTTGTCTGAAAAGTCTCATTCAAGAGGTTTTTTTCTTAAGCTGTACCATCTTCATCACCCACCAAGTTTCATTTTAGCATATGTTCATTTTAATTAGTCGGCCAACCACAACTATTGTGGCTGTTGGGGTTGGCTCACTCATTTTAATTAGTATTGACCAAAAAGATCAAGCTGAGGCTAAATACTTCTTGTTTAACAACTACCGAAATGCTGCTTCTACTACTAGAAAAATCAAGGGATTTGTTTCATCTTTTGTGAAACAAATGAAGGCTCTGTTTTGGCATTTTCAAAAATGCAAGCAATCCAATAACCCAGCCAGGGAAAAATGCATCATGTAGAACTGATGCATGAGGAGACCACAAGCAAGTTGATTCCTTCCATTATGATATTTCACTATGAACAGCAGTCATTACATCCACTAGTAGATCTACTGCTGTTCACGACATAAATACCAGTCACAATTGCCCACTACATGACCATTACATCAACTACGGTCCACAATACACGAGCACAAAAAATAAGCTTGATTGTTAGAGTTCCTTATTTTAGCACATATAAATCCAATACAATAATGATAAAAATCTCATATTGAGGATATAATATTCACAATATGCCAGTAATTACTAATTTGAAATGCATTTGTTTTCATGTTTAAAACAACATACATGCATTTGCAAGACCTTGATACTTGATACTCTAAAATGTACCAGAACTAAGACCTTTTGTGTGAACAGGATGTTTAGCTGATGTTCATTTTCTGGAGGAAATATAAAAAAGAATGAATGCTGAAAAAATGACAACATACATGCATTTGCAAGACCTTCATACTTGATACTCTCTAGGTTGTAGCAGAACCAAGACCTTTTATGCAAAAAAAAAGATGTGTAGCTGATGTCCATAACAAAAAGAATGACTGCTGAAACTAACTCAACCAATCTATTGATCAAACATAAACACTGATAAGAAGGGAAGAATGGTGAAGCAATTTATTATACTGCAAAGGATACAAAGAACTCACTCCTGTCCTCTGTTGATTTAAGCCACCACTAGTTCCAATCATCAAGTATCTATCACGATGAGTGACAGTTTCAGCTGCTGCCAAATTCAAGGAGAAAATAATGTATCGTAGGAATTATTCAAAATTCAAATAATCTAAAAGATTACAAGAATTTTAATGTCAAGGGCCTAACATCTCATTAGCACATAAGTACATTAACAGCTTGGCATTTAGTATCGCAAACCTGCAAACTTAGTACTAGCATTGCTGCACCCAACATAAAACTTGGACCGCTTTGATCTCCAAAGGTCATTCTTGGCTCTCCCGTCAATGCTCTAAGAAAAGCAATCGAGAAGAATAAAAGAAAGAATTGTAAGTGGAAAATCACGCTATATCTTTTGAATGAGATGAAGTAATACGAATCATAAAAAAGAATAAGTTTTTGAACCGGAACACGAGAAGTTTGTTCATTGGCCACACTCGTCTGCAATGCTGCATACCCAGAAATGTCGGGCTACAATTAAAATAACCAGAAAGAAAAGAGATGAGAAGAAATGAGGAACTGTTTTCGTACTGCTTGGAAGCAAAATAAGAGTAGATAAATGGGAAGGGGAAGAAAAATTGTGGATTGCTCACCGTGAGATGGGAAGGGGGATCGATGAGGCGGCGACGTTGTGCGCCGGGAACAGGTGGGTGGTCGAGGAGTGGTGGGGCGAGGTAGGAGAGTAAGGAGAGGAAGATAAGGAGAAGCAATGTGGCAAAGGAAAGGGCGGAAACGTCGGAGGCCCCCGCGATTTGGCACCGGCCCGGGGTGTGGCGCCGCCGCGGCGGAGGCATTGCCGACCGCTCTGCTGCCTTCACCTCCCCGCGCTCGATGCCTTCCTCCAATCCCTCGCTCGCTCGCTCCTCTTTATCGGAAGAGTGAACTCGGCGGAGTGCTCCTCGGCGGCCGCTTGCTATCGCGGGACACGGCGGGCGGATCCATCGCCTCACGGGAACGACAGTTTCCGTAGAAGTTAAATAACGGGTGTTATATGCTTGATTTGTAGGGTATGTCGGTATCGGTTTTTTTTTTTTAAACGTAAAATGACGGGTCAAATGGTTATTATAGCGGTTGGACCACATACAGTTTAATGGGAAAGTAAAAATAAAAGTGAGCCTTTTATTATCATCCATTTTATTTTTAATATATATTTTATCTTAATTCTTTATCCATAATTATCTCTACCGGACCAGTGTTATAATAATTTTGGTTAAAATTATTTTAACATTAATTAAAATTTCTTTAATACTATTATAAGAATTTTAATATATAACAATTTTAGCCAAAAAAAAAAACTATTAACAGTTTTAACAAAAAAAATTATTAGAATAATTTTATTTAAAATCGTTTCCCGTCAAACTACTTCAATTATTTAAAATAAAAGATAATACACTGCATCTAGTGAGTGTAGTTTTTAGATTTTTATAAATTGACGCATGAATATTTGCCATATAAAATTTTAAAATCAAGTTTTAACGAGTACAAAATATTAAATCGGAGAATTGACTTTAAAAAAATATTTGAAGTGAATTTTATCACATTTTTACTATGTGAGTGTAATTTTTAGACTGAGAATTAATCTGAAAAGTGGAATGCAGAGACGGCTACTGGGAGAATAGGCGTCGTAAAGCATGAATGTCCGTTTCTGCTTGTTTGATTGCATTATTGCCTGAAAAGTTGTATGGTAGAGTGGAGCAAGGAAGCATAATTTTGATGCCGCCTGCAACTTTTAGGTTTTAGCTTCTGCTGCTGCAATAAAGAACTGCCACAGGCAGTGCTGAAATAGTGGATCTCACATGCAATGAATTGAAGGACCAGCAACTCAGATATTACAATTCTAAGTTATTTTTTACCAAAGACTAGATTTTCAGAATTTTTTCAATTCATATAACAAGTCCAACATCAATGATGCCTATGCTCTCGCTTGATGTTTAGTTTTATATTAGTTATAGGAAAGCTTTTGAGATAATGACTCACTGTTGGTTCAATTCTATCTTTCATTTCATGCATGTTATAGACAATCAAACTTTTTCCACTCTTCAAAAAACTAAAATAGAATGATAAAGTCAGTCACAATCTAAATTCAAAGGGTGCAAAAGTTGAAGCTCACTTAGAACTCGGTCTCCCTCCTTGTCTTCCTTCGCTGCCGCTTCGATACAATGCCGACCGGTCATGCACCAGAGTGTTGCTATGAATCCTATGATTGCTATGAATCCTATGATCCTGAGTCACAATCGCCATTGTTTGTTAGGGAGCATTAGCTGGAGCCTCTGCTCTAGACATTCCTTTTTTGGCCTCAATGCGATCGAGTGCCTCCACGACTTGTTTCATGGAGGGTCGGCCCTTGGGGTTGCCAGTAAGGCAGTTCAGAGTGAGCTTTGCCATTTGAAGAGCCCCTCTGGCGGGATACTTCCCTTCCAGTTGCGGGTCCATGAGTCGTGCTAACTTTTTTTGATCACCTAACATTGGCCTAGCCCAGTCCACCAAGTAATGTTGGCCACTCGGTCGGCTCAGGTCGAATGCCCTTTGTCCCGTCAACAGCTCTAGCAACACCACTCCAAATCCATACACATCGCTCTTCACGTACAAATGACCTGATGATTCACACCACCAACAAATCCATTACTTAACATCTAATGGAGCTTGATACTTTCTGAAAAACTTTAATTAGTTCACTGTTGCATTTTACATGGCAACGTTCATAAATAGAGAATGGTGTTTTGACTACAACAATGAAAACACATGAACATGTCAAAAAAGTAGTAAAAGATTTTGAGTAATGGAATTTTCTCATGATTCATTTACATACCAGTAACAACATATTCTGGAGCAGCATACCCGTAGGTGCCCATGATTCGTGTTGTGACATGTGTATTACTGCCAGTTGGCCCATGCTTTGCGAGGCCGAAATCAGAAAGTTTTGCATTGTAGTTCTGAACCAGCAAATGCAAACTTAGTTAGTATAGTTTTGTTGGGATGGTGGTAGGCGTATAGTTTCAACCTTAGAAGCTTACTGTGTCGAGAAGGATGTTTGAAGCCTTGAAGTCACGGTAGATTATTTGCTTCTCTGAAGAATGTAAGAATGCGAGACCTCGTGCTGCTCCAATAGCTATTTTGAGCCTTAAGTTCCAAGTGAGTCGCTCAGTGTCTGTTTCTCCTGTGTATGACAATGATATAATGATGATTACTGTTAGTACATAGTTGTCATTAAATTAACAACTGATGGATCCTTCAAATAGTTCTATTAAATGATGAACTTCATGTTCCATGATAAGTGTGTTGGGGTTGAGTCTGTTCCACAATGTACTAGTCTTGACAATAGTGAAAATTCATCGATATGATCAAACACAGTAAATTATCGTCTCAAATTATTCTTTATAATAATCTCCTCAAATACAATAAGATAGTAAACACAAACACACGAGTAAAAGAACAAGACCAATACAACATCAGTTCATTAAGCATACTCCATGAAGAGAATATAAATATACACAATATGATATAAAAGGTATAGATAAACTTGGGAAGTTACTATAGTAACCATGCAAAAAAACAAATATCAATTCTCTATAAATACATCTCTCAACATCAATAGAGAACAAAAAAGTCAACTAATCTATACTCAAGACTTTATCTCAATCAAATCATTGCAGCTATTTTGATTCATGACACTATTTAATTCCACAACGAAGGAGATTTCCTGAATACCTGTACACTAATAGATCAAGTATTTTACTTAGCTTACTGCAAGTCCTACTTATCCCATGTCTCCTCGGAAGGTTTTGTAACTTTGCTAGCATGTAAAATTGTCTTCTTTTTGCAACCTTGCCAACATGTAAATCTGAACTCCTCTAAATCATTAACTCAATAGAATCTCACTAACTTAATAGAATAAGTTTCCTTTTCATTTTTGCGACAAAAATCACCTATCACAATATGTATTGTAGTCCAAGCAAACAATATCTAATTCTACTGAAAATATTTGACTTGTTTAATTTTTTTTTTATGAACAACTAGAATTTGTTTAACTTTGAGATGCATTGTATTATTTGAACGCTTTCAAGCCTTATTCCCATTAGTTCCATTGTAGGCATGATTGCTCAGTTGTATGCCTTCACCTAACTCTCCATTGGATCAGATATACCTCTCCTTGCTAAACACTTGGAGTTCAAATTAGAATGGTGATAATGAGTTCTACTCTTTCACAGACAGTTATCTTACTAAAAAGTGGTCATCTCTTTGCTGCCCTCTCGTCGCTTGTTTCTATTCATGAAGACAAAGTCAATGACACTAGAGATTATTCTCAAATAAATTTCCATGATGGGAGGAAGAAAAAGAGTCCACAACACCTGTCTGGCTGTCCCTGTCCTAATGTGCCCGAGGGCAAGGTTGCATGACCTTTATTGAGGAGAGAAATCAAACCCTGCCTTACATTCTCCTCTCAAAACCATAAACCTATTCCCTTTTGTAAACCACCTTCTCCATCAAGTTTCCTTACCTGCACGCCCCTCCTTTGCTTTGTTTTCTGCCACCAATATCAGCAAAGATACCATTGCAAGGGGCTGCCTTCCTCTTCCATTTGACATGCAGAACTGCAAGATTTGTTCCCTTTTGCTATCCTTCCAATGAACAGATTTCCTCTTCAATTTAGGAATAATTTGGGAGTTTTTTCCCTAAGTATTTTTATTCATCTTACAGAACTGTGTTTAGGAGCAGTGGTTCTAAGAAAATTGCAGCACATTTGTCCTTCGAATTAGAAGCCATAACTCATAGTAGGTGAGCCTCTCTTAAGAGTTTTATTCATTTAAGTGAGAGTTTCTGGAATTATTAGATATGGGAAAGATTGAGGATCAGCTTAATCATTCTATTGCTGCAATTTGATGAGTTTCCCTACTGTGATTCCTGTATAAATTGCATAAACTTCATGGTTTAGTAAATATAGGAATCGTATGCAGAGATTTGGTAAAAAGACGAAATTTTCAGATGTTGGCAGTGTTTTTCTTGACAGTTGATTGACACTAGATTGTCATTGAAATGCATAATTCCCTGCTTGATTTCCTTTGCCTTGTAATATGCATAAATATTTGTTAGTTTAATTTTTCTTATATTTGAACCTTACTGTCCACTTTAGTAATTGATTTAAACCATATTTCCATAATATGCAAATGTTGAAAATTATAGAAGAAACATTTACAACACATAACTAGTCAATGTAAAACTGAATCTAGTATATAAGGATGTTTAACATAGAGAAATGAAGGTGGCATTTTCCTGCTGCCATATGGTCGTTATGAGCACATGCCCAAGTCATAAAAGTAAGACTATTAGCCAATTTATAAAGGCGGGGAGTCTAGCCATTTCATAAAGGTGAGGCTTTTGGTCCAATTTACTAGAAAGCATGGTTACAATTCTGAACGATTAAATTTAAAGGTACAATTACAGGGTTGAATTATAATGAGAAATTAACTTACAGTGATGATTGTTACTTGCTATTTATTTATGCAAATTCTTGTTAACATCTACTGGACATATTTTGTTCTCACTTCCAATTTTCTTTTGGCCTCTGGATTTGCAACCAGAAAACTTTAGGTGGAGATACTACCATGCTAGTTCTTTTACATTTTTTTTCAAGGTTTCAATAAAGCTCTCCATGCAGGGATATTAGTTTATCTCTCGATATTGTTGGTTCTTGTGTTCTATTTAGCAAACATGATGTTAAATTTCGTGTTGATTTCGACAATGTTATAAGTTAAGGATATTTATTGAAGATGTTAGTGTGTATGTTGAAAAAGGCATTGATACTCATTGGTTCCATTGTATAATTAGTGCACTCCCACTTGTAACTTAAATTTTATAGCTTTCTTCTTCTTGGTAAGTCACATGTAATAGCTTCATTTGTCACCTCATATAAAGTCACCTTACTTTTGTCAACCAAGAGAGTTTATACAAAAGTATCAAACTAATCAGGTACCAAAGTAATTGAAGAGAACATCATACTACAATTTGATATATTGATATATCCTATCTGATATTGCTGACTTATCCATAAGATCCTAAAAATGTTCAAATGTTGGATTAGATACTCACCTTAAATGTCTAATGGATAATCATCATATGTTTAGTAAACTTTGTCATTCTCAGAAAAAAGAATGTGCGGGATCTAATCAGGTTTCATATCCCCAACGTGTAGACTGAAAATGGCACAATGTGAATTCAAATCATGCTAGGCCAAGTGTAGGCAGAGTCATGCCCAAAGTGCCCCATGTGCCTAGCAAGGCGACTAACCATTTCTCTTTGTGCATTTTAAATATAAAACACTAAAAGTATCTCTCCAACTACTAGAATAATTTAAGAAAAATTAAAACCTTATTAAAATTATCCCAACTTCTTTAAAAAAATTATTTCAAACTTTTAGGTTTTTCGTTTTTGTAATAACTTTTCCTTTTAATATTTAGTATCGAATGAGATGGCTGGCATGACATAGGCTTCTACTTACTGAAGCAAATTCTACAATCTACATAGATAGAAAAACAATAAATGAAGCAAATCCTACTTACTTTTGAAGAGGTGGTTTTCCAAGCTTCCCCTTGGCATGTACTCATAGACAAGGAGCAACTCCTTGTCTTCCCAGCAGTATCCCAAGAGCTTGACAAGGTTTGGATGTGAAAGTCTCCCTAGGAAGTTCACTTCTGACTGCAACCGCATTTAGCAGCAATTAGTTAACAAGAACTCCCAAGCCAATTAAACCAAATGGCAGAATTTAATTTGGAAGCCACTGTATCCAATAAGAAAATATACTTTTTTGAAACAATCTACAAATTGGACATTACTGTCATTCAGATTTCTACTACAAACTGCAACAAAAGTTGAATTTTCGATAATCCACAAGGAGTTATATATCACAAATCTAAAGAAACAAAAGAAGGACTAGCAGATATTGAACAAGGGGTGAAAGAGAGAAATCTCAGACCTGCCACTCCTCCAGCCCCTGCAAACTCTCAGGGTTGAGCTTCTTCACGGCCACCATCGTACCCACGCCGCTCTTTGAAGGATCGAGAGTCTTCTCCCCCACCCAGCCCTTGTACACCTTCCCGAATCCGCCCTCTCCGAGAACGGACTCGGGCTTGAAGTTCCTAGTGGAACTCCGGAGCTCGGCGAAGGTATAGACGCGAAGGTTGGGCGCCTCCAGTATCCTCCCCTCCGGTAACACCTCCTCGACGCTAACGCCGCTGCCGGAGGACTGCCCGAAGGTCGTGCTTGCGCTGTGGCTCGAAAGTTTCCCGGTGGTCGTCTCGCTGCCGCTGGTCCTCGACGTCGAGCGACCTTCGCGATTAGCCAAAAGGCTCAGGATTTCTCCAGATTAAATGAAAATTAAGCACGGAAGTAAAATTATTGAAGGTGGGGGAAAAAAAGCAACTTTTTTTACTTAACTGAAGATGAAATCCGGACCAAAAACCATCTCCTGAAACCTAGCAAAATCGGGCGAAAGATCGTGAAGAAGAAATACCTGGACTTGACGGTGTGGCATCTGCAGGAGTGGGAGATCTAGAAGAAGCACCGAAGCAGTTGCCCATGCTCTCGCCGTCTTCTTCTCCACCTCTACCCCGCTATCCTTCTTCCCGATTGACGTTTCTTTCTCTCCGATCAGGAAACGAAAAATCGAGGAAGATGATGGAGGAGGAAATCCAGTAAGGAGAGATTGGGGTATTAGATTTACGCAGTGAACAGTCAGCAGTAGTCGTCTTCGTCTCCACTTTGACCATGGCAGCCATTAGGAGGAATACCTGTAAAATGTCTCTGAAAAAACACAACAATTCATAGCGAAATCATTTTGCATAAATAACGCCAAGAAAAAAAGGGGAAAAAAAACAAATCATGAAGAGACGATCATACCCCTCCTATCGATCCAATATTGAAGAATAGTCCAAGGGCAAATTATTAAATTTCTCATGAATTCTTTATATTTTTATTTTTTTACTGGTACTTAATCGATCCAACTAATTTTAAAAGTGATTAATCTGCTCCTATAATTTTACAGGAATGTCTCAACTAAAAGAGATCAGAACTCTTATAAATCTCTATCAATCATTTAAATAAATTAGGAAAATATTTACAGTCCAAATTAAACTTTACTATGAAAGATTATTTAATATTGTAACATTACTTCATTCGTTAAATATATATATATATATATATCTTTATAAATTTTTTTAAAATTCATTATCAAACATTATTTCACTAATTCTGTATTTTTTTTTTAATATTTTTTTTCACTTTTACCATCGTGTCCCTAGGAACTAAGTTATTTTTATTTTAATCGAACGAAAGCAAAAATTAATCTTCAGAAGTTATCATGATTTATTTTTTGCATGGTGATTATAAAATTTACGAATATAAATGTCTATCGGATGATAAATTTAAATTTATTTGAGTTTAAAGGTCAAGGAATATAAGAAAATACGAAAGTAGTTAAATATTTTAATTCAGTGAAATAAATTGGAGGATTGTATAAGAACGTAGAGCCCAGTAAGCCCAGAGGCATAGTGTAGCGATAAAAGGATAAAAGGAATATAATTTAATCATTAAGATAACGTTCGATGATAAATTTTAAAAAAATTATCGACCATTTATATATGAGTTTATCCGATAAATAAAATAAGACCTTCAACGTTGAACAATTTTTCAAAAATAACATTACTATGGAGTTCGAGTTAGATCGTTAAGATGCAAGTGTTTTTTTTTATTTATTACGTGGTTAATATAGATCTGTAAGAATTCTAATCTCTTCTAGTACAATTG
>JBAMHZ010463894.1:0-20284 GCA_037177395.1 Alpinia galanga | reverse complement strand
TATTAAGTAGTGCAATTGTTATATGTAAGATTGCAATTGTTGTATGTCAGATTGCTAAGCTTGTTGAGTATATAAGGATTTGATTTCACATGCTATCTTTTATAACAAGCTGCCTTAACTTTGATATTTTAGACAAAGAAATTAATTTCACTCTTCTAGATGTTAGACTTATTATCCCTTTTTTAGGACTACTTTATAATTAACTACCTATAGATCTGTGTTTACATACTGATAGGTTTGTTGTGTTATATTATTCAGAATTTACAAGAATGCTGGAATCATATCTCCAGACAATTCTCTGGACTATGCAGCGAATTTTTCTCACATGCTTGGATTTGATGATCCCAAAATGCTTGAGTTGATGAGACTTTATGTAACAATCCACAGGTGGCTAATCTGTTTAATTTCTCAAATTTATGTTGGTGTTTCTTGTGATTACTCTTTATAGTTAACATTTTGATTTATATAATTCTCAGTGATCATGAAGGTGGGAATGTTAGTGCTCACACTGCTCATCTGGTAAATGAGAACATTATTTATTACTTTTCTCTGATTTCCAACATGAAGATAAATGTTTAACTTTGACATCTTGTCCGATTGTTATATCTACGAGATCCTTTCCCTTACAAATCATTCTTAAACATTCAGGTGGGCAGTGCTCTTTCAGATCCCTACCTATCATTTGCAGCTGCGTTGAATGGTTTAGCTGGTCCTCTTCATGGCTTAGCCAATCAGGTACTTATATTGTCTTGTTCATTGTATCCCATTTATTTCACTGTGATATTTGAAGCCCTGTTTTCTTTCTTTTTTTTTGGTACAAGCAAATGTTGAAAAATACCATAGTCAATTGCTTTATGTTATTGTTACTAATCCGTCCAACTAGTTGTTATCTGTTATGGTTCTTATCATTTTGAAAAGAAGTCTGTGGCTTCACTTTTTCTTTTTGGTTATTGCGCAGGAAGTTCTTCTATGGATTGAATCTCTTGTAAAAGAGTGTGGAGAGGATATTACAACAGATCAATTGAAGGACTATGTTTGGAAAACCTTGAAAAGTGGCAAGGTACTATAATATTTGACCATGATGGATTGGAAAAGGCGCCAGTTTAGTTGTCTCATTGCGAAAGGGAAATAATGCCTTGACATTTTTTGGTTATAATTTGTTTGATGTTGTCTCGGTTTGATAGTATTTCTGTTCTGAATTTCAATTCCTATGCTACAGGTTGTTCCGGGATATGGCCATGGAGTGCTACGAAAGACAGATCCAAGATATACTTGCCAAAGAGAATTTGCTCTGAAGCATTTGCCAGACGATCCACTTTTCAAGCTGGTAAATCCGTGAAACTTTTCTGTCATTGATTTTGCTTTAAAAAAGGATTGGAACTAGATTGAGCGATCTTCCTGTGAATTTCATTTGCAGGTTTCAAAATTGTATGAAGTTGTTCCTCCTATACTCACAGAGCTAGGCAAGGTAATGTTATAAGCATCTCAACGTTCATGCTTGATAAGAAACGTTTTTTAAATGATTTTTTGCTTGCAGGTCAAGAATCCATGGCCCAATGTAGATGCTCATAGTGGAGTCCTGCTGAAGTATTTCGGTTTGTCAGAGGCACGGTAAGCTTTTATCATAAAATTCATTACCTTGTTAAGTTCCTGGTAAACATTATCAACAGCAATCAATATCTATATCCATCAATTGATGGGCAGCCTATATGCGCGCCCTAATTAATTTTAACTTCGAGTTTCATAGTTTACGGTTACGGCGTGAAATGACAAGTTTGAAAATGTTGGGGTTATTTTGAAGATTTGGGACTTTGGACGCCAAATAAAGATAACTAGTAAAATGCAAGTGAGGCCTATTATTAAGCCCTTCGATATTTGATATTTTCAGGTATTACACTGTTTTATTCGGAGTATCAAGAAGCATCGGTATAGGCTCTCAGGTGATTCCATCTCTCTACCTCCTTAAAACGATTATAAGACCTGTGCGCCATTCAAACACCCTAAATATTTGGTGTTTATGCAGCTTATATGGGACCGAGCCCTCGGATTACCACTCGAGAGGCCAAAGAGTGTGACAATGGACTGGCTCGAAAGCTACTGCAAGAAAGCTGCGTGAGTTACACCTCGCATCACGTCAGATCGAAAAAATTAATTCCTACCACATGGCTTCTGTTTGAAATAAATGCCCAGAGCGTAATTTTGTTTAGTTGCATTGTTTCGATAACACCATTCCTGAAGTTATGGTTAGTAATTTACCTGGACCAGCCTACTTGTTTAATCCACGGGATTGATCCAGCGATGAATACCTGAGCTACTACTTCAATCATTTTGGTTTTACTTCTAACACTATTTCTGCATCATTTGTTGTAATAAGCATCACACTTGTGATCCAATGCCAAAATGTGCTCGTTTTTGCATCCCAAAGTTTTTATGGAGCATTAATTTAACCGAGTTTTAGCATTTTGAAGTTCGAATTTGTTATCATAATTAAAATTAAAATTAAAAATATTAAAGACTTGTAAGAATGGCTTGAACAGGCAGTTCTTTGTTATTCGAGGTTGAGGAGGTAAATTTGAACTCTAAAGGATCAAGCACGTATATTTATTATATTACAATTCGTTGTCTCTACGAGAGAGTCTCATGGCTAGCGTAGCAATAGAATTGCACAATAGAACAAGGGTCAATTCTCGAGGATTTCTTTTTGAGATATTTGCTCTCTTACTGCTTTAGCCTTTGGTTGGGTACAAAGTACTTTTCATAATTTATCTCTTTTGCGTTGGTTATGGGACCGATTAGTGAAGGCGAGAGTGAGTGAATTATCTTTTGCATAATGTATTACAATTTGTTTATTGAGAATAAAATGATATCAGCTTTCAGAATTTGAGGCATTTTAGGAAGACATTTTGAAAAAATAAAGACAAATATAAATGAAAATTTTCACGTATTTTGTTACAAGGCAAATGATAGCGAGCAAACATTTGAGTAAACTCAAATTTCCTCTCCTTCGTAAAATTCTTTGAAAACAAAAAAGAAAAACATTCAGTATGCTTTCTTATGGTCGCTATTTGCAAATATATAGAGAAAAATATGATGACCACCGGGTGGGCTTACCTCAACCGTCCGGGTCGTAAAAGACGCCCAAAATTTTTTAAAGGGCAAAAATTCCAACAAAATAATTGGCAGTGTTTGAACTTATTCTCACAGGTTGTGCTCGCACCGGTGGGGAAGTTACGATGGTGTACTTACCGCCATCGTCTGGGTCCAAAAAGAGGCCCAAAAATTTTAAAGCAGCAAAAAGTTCGCCAAAATAATTACCGGTGTAGTTACTTGTACTCACAGGCAGTGCTCGGACCCAGCACTTACAAGTATAAATGAAAACGGTGTACTTACCGTCTCTGCCCAAAATTTTTAAAGACGCGAAAATGTCCCCAAAATAAGTACGGTGTAGTTACTTAGATTCATAGGCAGTGCTCAGACACAACACTTACAAGTCGTATACACTATACTTGCTGACGAAGTATAATGACTACCGGTATACTTACCGCCTTCATCTGGGTTCAAAAAGAGTCCCAAAATTTTTAAAGCAGCAAAAAATTCTCCAAGACAATTACCGGTGTAGTTGCTTATATTCATATGCGGTGATCGCACATAACAATATTTACAAAGGTACATACCGAACTCGGGTTTAATAAGTTTTACAAACTGCTTTTTCATAATTAACTTAAATTTAAACAAATAAAATAAACATACTATTTAAATGAGTTCGTTAAGCATCGTAAATATTTTTAAAATAATTGTATTCATATTACAATAATTTGTTCATAAGCTTATCAATTTAACAAATTAAGGATATTAAAATACATTACACGTTTTCCATTTCATTTTTTCTCAAAAGTGAGAATAATATTAGCAAATAAGGTTTAAGATAATATGTTTAACAATAATAAAACATTATTATTAAAAATTATTAAGATAATTTGTTAATATTTTGAGAGTAACAATAATAATCTCCTAATTTTATAGACACGATCGTAAAATTTTGAGCGCTATTCTGAAAATAAAGCAAGTAAATTTGGGGAAATAATCAAAATTTCCATTTATTTTTTAATACAGAAATTGCTTAATTTTTCCAAAAATAAAAAAATATGTTGCAGAAAAAATATTAAAGAATAACAAAAAAATAACCATGGGGATAAGAGAGAGTACAATGACCATAATGAACTTACCGCCACCGTCCAGTTGGAAAAAAGGTCCGAAAATTTTTAAAACGGTCAAAATTTCGCAAAAATAATTACCGGTATTCTTTCTTATGCTCACCTACGGTGCTCGGCTAGGCGCACCTCTGAAAGTGAAAATTGCCCCCTTTATTTAATTTTAATTAAACGGGTACACATCGAACTCCAATTTATCATAAAATTTCACTATTATTTATCATAATTGAATCTAAATTGATCGATAAATGGAACTTATACGTAAAATGAACTCATTAAACATCGAAATTAAACTTTAAATAATTAAATTGAGATCACAATGATTTATTTTAAAAAATATGCCTTTAATGTAATAATTTAAAAGACAAAAATTATAATAAAGAAACAAAAATATTCTTTAAAATTATTATTCTCAAATGAAAAACCAAAAAAACAGCAATTAAGGGCATCCACAATGGGAGCGGCTCCTCATTTGGGGAGCGCTCCTTTCGTTTTTATTTTTTTTTAAATAAAATAATTGAGAAGGAGCCCTTTAATAAAATGTGAAATCGTCACATTAACGACCTCTGATCATTGCCCCTACGTATGAAGAAGGATAAATAAAAAATCCAGAGCAGTCAACGCAAAAATACAAAATCATCGATAGCCTAACGATAAAATCCAAAAATTGACCTCTTACCTTTTTAGACTTTAATACGACTTATGCTGACCGTGCAAGCAAGGCATGGGAGCTAAAAGGAGCCCTCAAATGGTTCCATTAGAGGTGCTCTAAATTCTGCTGGATAATAAAATAAAATAAAATAATATGAAATCAAGCGATTTCTGTCAATATTTTTAAAATTATTTAATGAAATTTATGGTTAAAAAAGTTTAATCAATAAAAATGAGAGAGATAATAATATTTATAAATTAAAGGAAACCATAACACTGATAATCTCCAAGCAGTGACCCACAATAGTTGTCAGAAACACGCTTGAGACGATGATAAATTATAGATGAATGTATAATACTACATGGATACGAAACAAAGAACCCAAATAATTGACACAGACAAAAATCTTATGCTAAGAAACTACCAAATCATTTTAATTGATCAAGCTTATAGGCTTCAATGAGATCAACGAATCCAGTGCGAAAAATGTAGTGTACATAGCAAGTGTCCCATCTTGAGTCAATGGCAGATTTCTTTACTAGTGAACAAAAGCCATTTAATGATTACAACATTAATCTGCTGATCTGCTTTACGTTTGTGCTCTAAAATGACGATGGTATTTTTTTTTATCGTTTCTATATAATTGAATGATTCTACAGGCATCTCGTTTGCATTTCATTTCAGGCTGGACTTTGTGATACCATTGCTTCTCTACAAACAATTCGCAGATTTTCGTCTCTTGATCCTCCATGGATGCCTATGAGCCCACAAAATTGTAGTGTACAACGACAAAAATGGTGCGAGCTGGAGGTGCTGAGTCGGGCAACAGTTTTCTTGCAACTCGAGAGCACCAGCAGGAGGTGTGATGCCCAGGTGGAAGTATATGGTTGAGAGCATGTTACATTAAAGAGTGTCATCCATTTCATCGGGAAGATATAGCTTCTCCATTGCCGCCTGTAGAACAAGAAGGGTTACAAAACATTAAGGCTAATGAAAGGACTTGGTGTTGATATCCTTGAGAGTGAGATTGTCTTTTAAGAAAATGAAAAACATTAACTGATAAATGTTATTTGACATTGTAAAAAAGCATTGACATTCATGCCAAAAGCCCATGTGGTCAGTAGCAAGCAGGGTTAGATATAACAAGCACAAGGAAGGGAAAAAGCATCCAATATACCACCATCATAGTAAAAAAATAATGTATTAACTAGCACATGCTATCTCTATACCAGAAGATAAAAGCAAAGAGCAAGAGCATGCTAATGTACTGCTACCATGGTGGTTGAGGTATTGACATTTATACCAAACCATCATGATGTCGATATCCTTGTGAGTGGTCTCCCAAATAACAAGAAAAACAAGGCAGCAGGAGGCTTGTTTAGTACCTTAATGGTGGCGACATCAGCAGCAGGAGGCTTCAAATCCAAGGCAAGGCCAAAGAATAACATTGCCTTTTCATGCAGTTCAAGTCGTT
This sequence comes from Alpinia galanga, assembly GCA_037177395.1. Lineage (NCBI taxonomy): Eukaryota > Viridiplantae > Streptophyta > Magnoliopsida > Zingiberales > Zingiberaceae > Alpinia > Alpinia galanga. The sequence continues at coordinate 13,947 of JBAMHZ010463894.1, read as the reverse complement.
TATAGATCTTACCCATCAATGCATACACACAGCTTTCATGTGGTGCACTCTCCTTAAGCTGCTCCAACTCATTTAACGCTCCATCATAGCATTCAAGACTGACAAGTATAATGGCTTTCTGGTAAACAGGAAGTGGATTCTGCTTGTCAGCTGATATTGCCCTTTCGATCATTACCAGTGCATCTTCATCCCTCTGATTGATTTTTACCAAAACAGAAGTAAACAACAATGAATGATTAGTGCATGACAAATATAGTGACAGACAAAGGAAATTAAAAATGCATTTTTCTTCTAATTGGGCACCAGGTAATGGCACATCTAGAACTTTTGACAACCAAAACAAAGATCAAGTAGAAAAACCAATACGGAAAGACAATATCTTCAGGAGGTTGGTAGCCAAGGATTGAGATACAACCTGCAATGCATGTTGTGCCATCCCGAGATAACACATAAGAACTGAAGACCGCGGATTTATACTGTAAGCTTTATGGAGGTGATGTTCAGCGAACTTAAACTTCTCCTGCCGTAGGTATACCACCCCAAGTCCGTACCAAGAGTTATAATGCCTCTGGTCTATTTGAAGTGCACTCTGGTAGCACTTTATTCCATTCTCAAAATCCTCCAACTCAACGTACCTGTTAATTAGAAAAGTGCAATGAAGGTTGGAAAACAGGTTGCATACAAGTGGGAACTGGCAACCTCTGCAAAGAAAAGCAATGTTTATCTGATAAAAAGGGAAATGGAAGAGGCAATAAGGTCACATACTCATGGCCACAAAGAGTGTGAGCGTACACAAATCTTGAGTCCAGTTGCACTGCACGTTGAAAATTTTTCAGTGCAGTCTCATGTTCTTTCTGCAAACTATAGCAGTTGCCCAATGCACACCTAAGGAACCATTGAATAAAAGGAACTTTGTTTGTGAAGGATTTGTTTATGGAATAAAACCAAAGGAAAAAAAAGATAAAAAACAATGAAATACTAGAATTCCATATAAGGGTTCGAAATTTCAAGCCGTACTGATTTCGGTCTTTGACAGAAATAGAACTATTCTGACATCATGCTGACGTTTTGATATATGATGCCGATAATAAATTGAAAGTGCAAGGAGGAAAAAATGAAAAAAAAAAAATTAAGACAACTATATATTCAATGTTTGCTTTTCATCTGGAATGTTATAATTTGGACATTATCTTGTATGGAGACAAACTATAAAAAATTAACAATATTATCTCAACTTTAGCATATCAACAAGCGGTATCGAATGTTAACATGAAATGACACTTGTCAACATTATTGACACATTGACGAATAATATCAAGTGTCAAGTAATATCTAGTATCAGTAATTTATCGGAACGATATGTTTCAACCATTTTGTTTGGCATGGTATAAAATTTCAAATCATGTTCCAGACTACTAAATTGTTGAGTCAAAATTTTAAAAAATATTTAACAAGGTTTGGGTGTTAGGAGAAATTTTTTAATATAAATAAACAAAATTAGAAGCATCAAATGGTCCAGCAGAAATAATGAAGACAAGTTGGGTGGGTTGTTTCGTGTTGTTTCTTCCCCAACTTTCTTAGAGATTCTTCTCCCTCAACAAGATTCTATGATCCAAGTAGCAATGAGTCTAAACTATATATGGTTGACTACAAGGATCTTATCAGTGAACTCAATGTATGACAATATTGTGAGTAATACCCTTATTTTTTAAATTATTAATTATTTTAAAAGAAAAGTTTTAGTAGAATTTTCTTCCAGTCTATAATTCTTATGTAAATTTAACTATAAAAATCAAACAAACAACTTTGGACACGTCTCTACTTCATCTTAATATATTTTTCATTTTATCATATTTGCAACGATACTCAATTATTGTAGAATTTTGATGTGTGGCTTTATCCCTTTTCTTAGCACATATTCATTCTAACAATTTCTGAAGCAGAAAATTTCCAAGTAGAATTTATAATTTCACCACAGAAGCAAACCAAAAATATTTGACTGCCCAATCTACACAAGAAATATGAGCACATTTAATCCTATCCCCAAATTAAAAAATTAAAGAAATAAAAATTGTAGGCATTGGAAAATTCACGTTACTTCTCCAGCTGAACAAGTTGAGCATTACTCTTCGAACAAAAATCTATCCAATGTCTAAGAGAACATCGACGTAAACTAACATTTCTTTAAGTAATATATATTCCTTGCTAAAAATTAATACGACTACATAATGTGGAGCTTGAAAAGCATACCAAGCTTGAGGAGATAATCGGTCGACTGATATAAGCTCTTTAGCGAGGTAACTCAATTTCATTTCCTCCTTCATATGCTAGCAAAAGAGAATTAGGAGTGTTAAATTGTCATTCTAATGGAATTTATCGATTAAACTAAAACAAATTAACTTTTAACCTAAGCTACCTTACCTAGTAACCAGTAATTAATTCGAAAGTGTTAAACAATTATTTCACCGGTGAAATATCAATATAAATATTTTTTAATTAATACTAATTGCATTTGTTTCTGCATCAGCTTCTGCATATGCACTATGAAGTAAGTCAATCGTATACGGCCTAATTATTTGAAACTTTGGTAATGAATATTCTATCATAAATTAGGATAAGAAAATTCTTCTCACTAACTACATGGCAGATGGAATCAGAGACAAATAGTGCTGTGTGGAACTACTTTACGATTCATAGGCATGAAAGTGGAAATTTATAGCACTCATCTATTGCTCATCCAACTTGCAACGATAAGGTGGAAAGTCAATGAATTCAAATCCCATAAAATAGGGTATTCCAGTTTTTGTTAAGTACACCCATCAAAACTTATCTGATCTGCAAAATGCCCACTAGATTCAATTTAGGGGCAATGACCACAAGTGAAATTTGTTTCTAAATGCAATCAAGAATTTAGCTATATTCACAACAACAACAACAACAACAACAACAATAAAACACCTCATTACTCCACAAAAACCATAATCATGATGAGGTATGAGAGGGTTTTCATAAATATAAAGGTAACTTCACGAAGAAACCTTGTCAAATAAAATCCAAGGTGACATATTGCAAACAGAGTGCAAACTTTGAGTGTGTAACAATAAAACTCCATATGTTATTCTTCAAAAGCAAAATGAAATACTCCCTACACTAATAGGCGACCTCCGTGACCAACTACATAAATATAGAGCAACATAAAACACAAAAACATTACCATATACAAAAGCTATTCATGGATTTAAAGACTTACATAAAGAACTGTTGAATAAATATCCATTGACTCTAGTATGAATGGTGATACTCGGCGTGCCAAATTAAAGAAGTGATCTGCCTCAAAATAGTTGACCAGTTCGAAATGAATTTTTCCAACCTGCATTGATGAGTTTGTAAATAAAGATATAATAAGAAAAGCATCAAATCTTCATGCAGGTATTAAAATGTCACTCAAGATGAAAAGAAAGAAAGACAATATTGAAATTCAAACTGAAATCCATAACAATCCTTGTGTGTCTTGAAACACCAAAAAAACAAGTAGTTCAAAAATTCATAATGTTTTCCAAGACTAATGAATATGCCTATAAATTTCATAGACAATACAGCAATTGAGAAAGCATTGGTGGGGAAAAAGCAGTCGGTCCCATTATCTGCTGCCATTATACTTTCTTCCAAAATCATAAGTCATCTGATTTCCATTCAGCAGGAACACAAGCATATTGTAGATGAAGAAATTCACATTTCAGATCACATAAAATGTGAAAACTTAAGCAAAGAAGATTTTAGTTTTAATAATTATATACCAGATACATAAAATGCCAAAACAGAATCCAAATTATCTTATACCAAAGAAAGCCACCTGACCTGGGATAGCACCCATCCAGTATTGAATTGCTTTTCTGAAAGTTTCAGGTAAACATCCAGCGCTTCCTGCTCACAGAACATAAAAGGTACTTAGGCATACAATTATGCAGAGTTTTTCTTTCTCATACTCCATCATACCTGACACCTATATGAACAGGAAAGCCGGTAACCTTCTCCAAGAGTTCTCAGTAAGCATAATAGCTCCTGAGCACCATTAATCAATCTTGAATCTTGTTCCAAATCTCCAATTGCCTTACCCTGTTCAAGGTATCTACTGTCACCTGATATTGATGTAGAAGAGGAAGTCGTTGCCATATTCTCCAACCGGGAATCATCAAAAACCTCAGATCGTCTCCCTAAAAGTAACAGAAGATCAAAAAGGGGTAGATAGAGTGGAGAACAATATGTTTCAGTACAGTGATGGCCACAACCACTAAACAGACCCAGTCAAATCTGATTTAGATCATTTTCAGGATAATAACCTTCAGAATATATCAGAAAATTTAACCTTGAAAAGCATATGCAAAGAAGATCTATAGAATTGGGATAACCAAAGTTATCTATAGACAAGGAAAATATCACAAACTTAGAAATGGATCGCGTCACACAAAATGATGACCATTAACTACCCTTCCCTGTTTGTAGATTTCATGCAGATGTGCACTGGCTAGGTTATGTTTGTATATCAAGAATCAACTGAGTAGGATCGACTTTTATTTGACCACATAACACAGTAAATAATGAGCAAAGTAATATTTTCTGTATGTTGTGTGGGATAGGAATCAAATATTTGAAATATTCAACCTATTAGAGCCATGTTAAGGAACCCTTCAGGTTCCTGCATTTTTAGTTTACATTATCATGTTCCAAATACCAAACTAATCACAATATACAAATATAAATGTGTGCCTGATTATACAGGTCAATTTGGGGATGTGTATTTAAATTCTAGTCATGTTTTAATTAAGTTGAATACTTTTATAAAAGGTAACCATGGAACACGACTTGTTTTCATCCCAAGTCATTGTTACTTTTTCTTCATTTTAAGAGGATTTTTTTGTTTGCTCACAAAATTCCAACCGATCATTGGCATCCTTACGCATGTTAGCAACTGTCAAGGACTTGCATATGCAGAAACATTGGGATGAATCACCAAGCAAACATTCTTCACCACCACCATGTTGAGTTAACCACAAAATTTCCTTCCTTTAGTTGCAGTGCCACCATGACCAATTAGCTCTTCAGGTCTCGACCCACTCTACCAAAACCATGCAAATTACATCACTATGATGTATAATCTGTTGACTTGAGCATCAAATCAGCCTGTGTCCTGTTAAGGAACTCCATTTCAAGTATAAATTTGAAGTTGTCCACTATAACCATTTGAAGAATGGCTTTTTCATCTCATACCTGTCTTTAATTGCTGTGAAGCATCCATTGCTCAAATCTTCTTATTTTGAGATTGATGTATATAAATATTGATACCTTTTATAAGTTTCTGTACCTTGATTCAACTCCAACTTCTCTCTTGGAACTTATAGCAACCAAATTGCTCCCACCATTGTCTCTAGTTTGGGTCATGTTGCTCTCGGAATGATTACAGAACTTTAAATGACCATAGTTTGAAGGTGAAGCTTCCTTCTTCTTGCATTTGGAACCTTCAACAAATTTGATATATCCAACACCAAGTCATTATGGACAACATCCTAGAAACACTTCTAAACCTTGTTGCACCCCTACATAAGCAATTTGCACAAGAATCTGTGCTTTTAGAAGAATCCAACTTTTCACTTCTTACAATCTTTCCTTTCCCACCTTCATAAGCACCAAATACTTTTTTAAAAAAGGCATATGATGATGGTGGAACAATGTAGCTTTGGTACTATAGATCCTATGACCAAATTCAACGTGTTTCTTTAATGCAATTTTTACTCGTCATCCAAACATTATAGTGAATACAACTCTTGTTGAGCTCACAGTTGCAATCCATCCATGAAGAAGTACTCACTGATCCCTATCATTTTAGAGATGCCAAACAAGGTTACTGAGAACACCTTGGCATACTCAAAGACAAATATCGTTGCCTCAACTGACACTACTTTCACTGAGTAATGAACTCCACAATGTTTGGTAAAATTGGGATATGAACTGTGGCTTGATTGCTTCAGATCAATGCAGTTACAAATTTATAAATGTCCCAAGTGTCAAGCATAAATTGGCATAGCAAAACAAGTACATAGTTATAATTGATACTTTGGCTTCCTCGCCTTCCAATTTTACCACATGGAATTGTCAAAGTTCTCCAAAACAATTCTAGTGGAGTTATATTAACATCTACAAAATGCTGCCACAACAACTAAGCCCCATGCAAGAAAGACAGTTATCAGAGTTAGAATAGGACTTCACCTTCATCAAAACTTTCAGAGATCCAAGAATGTCCTTTCCTAAATGTCAAAGAGCGTGACGATGCTGCATTCACTTTTGATGATGATGAAGAAGAAAACCCTCCAAGGAACTTGGTAGAAGTGTGACCATTTCCATTTCCTACTACCTGAGTAGCATTTGAACTGGCAACAGCTATTGCTTCGGCTGACAGTCTTGTACTACGTCTTGGCACTGAATCAGAGAACAATCTCCCTGAAACCTGACAGATGATTCTTGCTTGGTTAGATAATCAAGTTCCAAAGGTCTCATTAAGATAAAATGTTGACACGAATCCCAAGCAAAATGGCAATTAGACTTGAAGTTTAATCAGTTATCCAGTATAAATGAACATCATAATGAGTAGAAAATCAATACACGGCATAACAATCAGAAAAACATACTAAAGGTGTATGATAATGTCTAAACATTAAGGGAAAGGCAAAGGGATAGAGTCTGTAGCATGAGCCAAATGCACACCAACAGATTGAGCAAAGTGGAACAATGAGGCACTTGACTGTGTGCCCTGTGCCAATGATGGTGCCAATAGAAAATTAAATAATATGATCATGACATAAAAAACTATGATAATAAGAATATATGATAGGGGCAATGGTGATCACAATGACAACAACATGGAGAATTAGGATTATTTTCTAATATCAAACAAATAAGCAACTTATAGGGAAAAAAAATTTCTTTAGACTGGGTTGCTTAGGTGAACCGCCTAGGCCGCTTAGGCTACCTAGGTGGTCTGCATGTGTTTCTTTTTAGAGGATCATCTAATAGGGATCGTCCAAGGCAACTAGCTAGGCAGCATAGACAGTCGGCTTCTAAAACAACGAATGGTGATGAGAATGACAATAACAATAATACAAAAATGACACTGAGAATTACAATGACAATAATTATATTATTGTTAATCTTAAGTGAATAACAGCTTTAACCTTAATGTTCTAAACAACCTGCAGTCTTTTTATAGTTCTCACACATGAAAAAATACTTGCATATGCAGAAATTAATCAGGCCATAAATCCAGAAATATTTGGTTTGATTGGAAATAACGATCGATTGAGCCATTAGACAGAGTGACATGCATACTATTGTTATTCATGTATTTCGAAATCAACCAATAGAGTCAATTATCAAGAAAATCAGAAAAGGGTAACCTTTCGTAGTTTCCCCTCATCCAGCACTTTCCTCCTAGGTGCTTGAACTGCTATATTATTCGATTTTGTAGAAACATCATTGTTGGCTACATTGAAGGAGACATGCACATTGCGACATAGAGGTGGAGGAGCTACTCCAGAGAGCTGTTGCATAAGGAACACGCAATTTCATTTAGCCAAGCACAAAGAATTAAGTCAAATATGATAAGGGAAAAAATAATAATTCAATTAGAACTACAAGTCATCAACAACAAGCCATGTGATCAACTTGACAATTAAACAAAAAATGCCTGAAAAAGTGTCCTTCCTCTTACCTTGCCTATATTACAAAAAAGATAAACTACCAAGAACTACAAAACCTTTGCTTAACAAAATTTCTTTTGAAAGACAATTGTCAAAAATTGGAATGATTCATACCTATTCATAGAACCAACAGTAAAAATCTTATCAGAAAAAAGAATATTTTGATTTTGAAAAGATCATGTTAGAACTCTGATACAGTTTGATGAGAGGCTGCCAAAAGGGAAATCTGAATACGGATGTGAAAATGAGGCAATAGTTATGAGCATAGAGTAAACATATGCTTCCTTATTATCCCAGTATCAAACAAACAATAATAAACTGCAGTTCCAGCGAAAAATAAATGTAGGCAATATTGAACTGAGTAAATTTAGCAAAGACATATCCACTATTCTTTTTGTTACACTAAACTACTTTGTTGCATCACTCAGCACATCATTGCTTCAGTTAAAATTACAGAGTAACATGGCTCAAGAAGTTAATGATGATGGAAATAAATGAAGGATAAGAAATAACTTTGACCTATTAACTAGCATTTTTCCAAGATCTCTATTTCAGTCTAAATCTTCCAAAACAACCTAATAGGCAATAACAAATAGGAAAGTTTTCAGAAAACCAGTATGGAGTTTGAAAATAGAGAATTGAAATTTGAAAAGTATGATTTTCAGATGATATGAATGTCAGATCCATGTGAATAAAAGTGATGACTTATTTTCCATTGAGATCAAAATAAAAATTATTATTATTACAATAACAATATAGCAAAATGGAGAAACTATGCAGCTGCATTCAGTCAAATTCTTAATGGCTTCATCACTATTTGATAACAAATGCAGGATCCACAGTTAATATAAATCATGAAGGATCAGCTACACAAAAAATAGCCCATAGGTAACACATTAATCCTTTAAGCATTTTTTTTCAAAAGTTCCACATGCAAGTCACCCCAATCATCAAGGTTATAAATTTGAGGTTCGGATTATAAATCATTTTGTTTAATCAATTTGACAAATCATGAATCGTATCAAACCATGAAACATAAGGTTTGTATAAGAATTATAAAATATGTTCAAAAAGAATTCTACCTTATTTAGAACAATTTTGATATCTAAATGTATGTAAAATAATATAATATTTTAGTTAATAGCATAATATAGTAAATGTGTTAGAAAAGAATAGAACTCGAGTAGTTCAATTATGATTAAATACAAAGAATCTGCTATTTAAGTGTCTTAGTATTTCAGGTTAGATTGAGATCTCTCTTTGGCTTTAACAATATAAAATAAGTTGCTGTTGGTTTATAGCAAAATAGATTAAGATCATGTCTACCACTGATCACAATGTACAACTTATTGTTTAATTCAATCCCCTAAGAATTGAAACGTAATAAGCAAATTGAACTTCCATATTAAATGCTTTTAAGTTAGAGAAATCATTCTCATCAAATGGAAGACAAGATAGACATGACATGACTTCTATGTCACTAACATCTAGCTTTTATTGCCATTCCATTTATCAGTGCGATAGAAATATTTTTTCAACCATGGCTAGGTGTCAAGTTCACATCTCTCAACTTGATAAGATTTTCTTTCTTCCATATCATGATCAATTTTGAGATTTCACTATGTATTATCTTTATAATTCTATTGTATAATATAAAATATGTCATTTCTTTCCCTTTTATATTAATTTGTTTAAAATCTATATTAAATTTCATTTAATTCAATTTTTGGATGGGTTAGATTTGGTTTTAAATCCTTAAATTTAACTTTTAATATGATTTCTTCTTTATTCTTAGAATCACATAAAATAAGATTTGCATAGAATCATATTGAATTAAACCAAATTGTCAGGGTTCTTTTCATTTCCAATCCACACACGTGAACCGTATAATTTTATATGTGAATTGCAATATATCGTATGATACGAATTGTACAATTGTAACAACTATGCAAATCAAAACTATCTAAAGGCTTCACAAGGGGAAAGATCATTTTTATATTGAAATAAAATTTTAAAAAAATCATTCAAATCCTTATTCACTCATGTTAGCCCTCTTCCTAAGTCCCACAAAAAGCTAGGTAAGTGTGTCATGAATGGAAAACTAAAACACCAAATAAAAGCCTTCCAAGTGTGCACTTTCTAAATCTGCTTCATGAACTTCAGTATGCCATCAATACATTGGTTTATTTAGTATACTTTGCTAAAAGCAAAAAAGATAATGAAGATGAATCTAGGCTCCCTTGACAAATAGTCAAAGGAATTGAGATTTTTCAGAAACAGCCTAACGATTTTCCTAAGTTCAACTTTAATATTCTACACTGATGTGTCTAAAGCAATGATTCATATATTGTATCCACCTGAGTTGCTGCTGGAGGAGTGTTAAATTGTGAAAAATTTGAAGACCCACTGTTACTGGCCTGCACTTTTGCAATCATTACACTTAGTGGAAGAGAGGTTATCTCTCTTGTATTGTTTCCAAGAACTTGCTTTGATTGCCTTGGAATTGTATCCACAGAAGTCACTGACATATTAGAAGATAGGTTATAGAATTCACTGCCATTGCTTGAGTTAAGTGAACCTGACTCAGATAAATATTGCTGCTGAACGCATTGGGCAGCCTTATCACTAAAGTAATCATTTGCCTCTTCTGCGGCACCTGAAACCAATAATAATATACAAGTTCATCCATCCATAACATGCAATAACCAAGTCCAATTCAGAATCACTTAAGCAGCAAAGATTATGAATTTAAACAAAAACTTTAACAAAATGACTGATACTGACCGAGAACACACAGTTCATCATACGCAGCCCACAGTAGAGGATCTAAAGCTAAAGCCTGCATTAAATGTTCAATAGCGAGGCCTCGTCTACCTATGTACCTAAAAAATAAGAAAATATCAAGTTCTATATGAGCATAAAAATGGTTCAGTTAATTTGGATTTTAAAAAAGCAATTACTTTAGAAACTTGTTAGTCATGTGGCAAACAAAACAGAAAAAAAATAGTATTTTTCACTTGACACTAAAAATACTAGTAAGAAATTCAAAAGGAGAAAAAAAATTCATTATCAAATAAATATAAATCCAAATAAACCTTATTTGACAAAAATTTTCTCATGTTACATGACATGGCACCAAATTAATCATAATTAAACCCCGTAAATATAATCAGAAATTACTAGCCTCAGTACACAGAAGAAGCTACAAGTTTACATTGATTGTAAGAGTTCAAAATAATTCAGCAACCTATATATAAGTCCAAGAAGGTAATGGCCAGCTGCTCCATCTGGAACCTGCAGAGAGGAAGGTAAAGCAATACAATGAAATAATATTGATCAAGATCATCGACTTTAAAAACCAATGGAATAATTAGCAATACAATGATGTTAAATAAGAAAAACATCATTCAGCATTTCATTTTATAGGAAGGGAAAGTATCTTAATCTTTTTTTTTTGGCGAGATTCACATGTAGAAAATACCAAAAAACCTAGGCTTTCAAAACCAATTTGAACTAGTAAAATGATTGCACGGAATGAGATTAAAAAATTCAGTTCTCTGTGTAAATGTGGTTATTGAGAAACTAAAACCAAAAAATCAGCCAACTAAATTCTTCACCAAGATTTCAGTGATAAGATCTTGTTCTAGATTTATATTGAGAGTTCAGTACAATCAAAGAATATGCAACATCAGCAATGAAGTTAGCTAACTTTGCCAAGCTTTTTATGCATCCACCTACTCAAATTGATTTGAGCCACATACGGAAATGGATATGCTAGTAATGATTTACCATCCTGATAATTTAATTAGCTCTAGCATGTATGTTCTTCAGTCACTCAAAACATAAATAGTACACGTGTAGAATTACCATGAAGAAGAAACTAAAATGTCCGCTTAATGACCAGATGAGTGTTCTGCTTTTGTAAAGTAAGAACAACTAACATTGCCCTACTAATTTGATATTTCCCACATTCAGTACCCACAATTTTGTGTTTCACAAGCCTAGATCCTTTTGAAGGAAGAAACATCTCTAAAATATCTAGCTATGGCAGAAGGAGTTAGACAACTATAGGTTGTTGTTTTCAATGTTCATCAGTACATTTAGATGAGTAGAAAAAATGAATGAGGTACACGCAGTGATATCTAGAATCAATGCTATGGTGAAAAGAACAAATCCTGAATTCAATCAAGAAATCATAATACGGTAGTGATTTAGATAACACTGAAGCAATTTTCATCTCAATAACTCAGCAGAATGAAATGAATGTGTACCTCCGCATTTGGTTCATTAGCTGGACATAGTGCCGCTTCAGCTTCTTGTAGCAAATTCATCTGGAAACATGACATTGCAAACAAGTAGCGGGAATGTGGCATGCTTGCACCTGCAGCAAAAACAAACCATATGAAGGAAACAAGAAGAGGTGTTTCTTAGAGAATAACAGTAGATTGAATATACTAGGAGCAATGATATTTAGCCCAGCATAGTTTACTAAATAATTAACATTGCATGCAGCACAAATTACGCTAATATTATTTAAGAGAAGTATCATCCAAGATCAATTAAGTCCATGCAGAGGTCACTACATCCATTACCATCCCGAAACAAAATATTCATGCAATTTTCTGCGCCAGTTTCTGGACTACATTACCTTTCAGTATTTGGTAGGCACAATATGCTTTTCCATTTTGCAAGTAACAAGTTGCCAGTAGCTGCAAATTGAGCTGCAATAAACAGTTCCATCAAAATCATTCGTTAAAGCAAGCAACATGAGTTCAAAATCTTCCAATTAAAAACATGAACCAAAAGATGTGGATCATCATGATGAGTTATGTTAAGGTGAATTATTTGTAGAACTAAAATAACCACAAACTCCTCAAAATAGAAATAACAGCTATAATGACTATATAGGACACCTAAAAGAACTAAAGTGCCGATCAAATAAGTGTAGCTTAACAGCAAAAACATTCACTGCATTCCAGCTGGAAAAACTAGATTTTTCATTCCCATTTCATCAATAGGAAGAGAAAATCTAACAAATTTAGCTGCAATGCACGTGCAATTCATAACTGATAATTTACACTGTTCGTCCACGCCAAAGTAACTAAATGTAATAGAAAATAAAAGCAAAAAGAATGCAACGACGACTATTTTGATTAACTACCAAAAGAAGGAACAAATGGATTAATGCATAATCAAATGCATACGGACAGATTCAAACCCGGAAGCAATCCTAAGAACACGTGCGAATTGGTTCAAAGCGCTAAAGTTACAGAAACAGAGCTTGAATACCAGTTGCAAATAAAACAAGAAAAAACGACCGGACCGACCAATAGCAAGAGATCCAGACCACAAAAAGAAGAAAGAAGGAAATGCCCAAATCGGACCTCGGTAGGGAACTCGGCGCAGAGGCGCTCGCAGAGGAAGATGGCGTTGCGGTACATGAAGAAGCGAAGGCTGTTCTGGATGCGATCCACCATTAGGGTTTCCATCGCCGCTCTCCACCTTGTCCTTCGCTGCACTTCCGGGAGGAGGCGGCACGAGGAAGGCGACGGAGGTGGGAAGGTAGGGAGGGCCAATGGAAGATCGAGCGGCGCCGGTGGAGGAGGAAGAGGCGGATCGGAGAGCGATCGATGGGAGTGAGAGAGAGGGGAGGGTTTTAGATTGGTGGGAGGTGGAATCGGGGGTTTGATTTCGACGGCGTCGATTTCGAAATCAGATTTAAATTTGCATGTGTCTGAGCGACGGATAAACCATGCTTACTTCGACGCGCGTGATACACCTTCAAATCATACGCGTTTTTTGAGTTGGGGACCTTGGACACGTGGAGGTATTATATTGGTTCAAATTTTGTAAAAATGAATATTCGTGCACACATTTTACCAATTGCGTATTTTGCTTCGTTATTTCTCATAAAGATCCACGCATTGAATTCTTCTCTGTCTCTCAGAACTGAAACGTGGGGCGTTTGGTAAGCCCATTTTCCATTTTTGAAAAATGAAAATGAAAAATGAGAAATAAGTGTTTGGTAAGGTTGTTTTCTATTTTTCTATTTTTTGGAAAACGGAAGTGTGTTTTCTGGAAAAACAGAAAACGTATTTTTGTTGTTTTCTAGAAATCCCGAAAACGAAAAACGCTGCAACCGCCTCCCTCTCCTCGGCACCACCGGCGCCAGCCACAATCCGGCCGGCGACCGGCC